>JAODPA010100594.1:0-31652 GCA_025585075.1 Nepenthes mirabilis | reverse complement strand
CCACCAAAAAAAAGAACCTTAAAATTGCCTGGAAAAGATGCCACAGGGAAGCTGACTATTTGCAATGCCTCAGAAAGTGAAGAATTGATTTCTTATGCCCTTAGAAAGGGGAGACTTGTTTCTAAGACTGAAAATTCCTGGTCTTCAAGAGAGCCAGAAAGAAATTTTTTTGTAAATCAATTTAGAAAAATAAGTATATGAAAGGGATAGTCATTCCTCATCCCAGGAATGACACCTCTTTGCATAACATGCTGGGGACTTCCTGGTCACTCCCCACAAAAATTCTATCATCATCCCTATATCAGCAGTGCTTCTGTAATTGGGAACAAATTGATTTCTCCAAGCTTGGAATGGTGCGACCAACAAATTTTAAAAAGCTCCAACCTCTTATTAATTATATTGTTTGAGATTTGTCTTTCTGTTGATCTCTTTTTTCCATTTTTATGTTGGGGGACAATTTCCTAAATGGGCTTACTACCCTCGCAAAGAGTTCTAAAATTTAAGTGCCACACATCTCATTGCAAAGCAACTCTCTATAGCACTAATGTGTATCCTATCCCTGATCTTCAGTGCATTCATATGTTGCCTTTGATATTGCCACAGCAGGGTGAAGCCTAGACAAGATAGAAACCAACATTTTGATAGGTGGCTCAGGAGTGTCCAAATCATCTAGAATTACTGCCTATGGAGACTACTTGAAAAAAAAAGGTGGCATATGCACTTGGTTTCATGTATTATGCAGAATCTAGAGAATGTAAGATATATACACACCTTACCCTTGTAACGCAGAGGTGTTGTTTTAGAGTTTTAACATGTTAATGCTATGTCATAATGGAACAACCTTATTGTTGTATCAAGGCTCATCTCTGAAAAGCATAGATGAAAATATTCGCTGATCTATATTGGTATCGTTAATATTGCGGCAAAATTACAATATGTTGCTGTATTAGCAATATATCGGCTAACATACTTGATATTTGGCAAATATATATGCCGATATTTATTGTTAGCTTACGATTATCAAAATTTTTTTCTGATATATTCGATACCAATATGTACTGTTTGACATGGCAATTATCGATACTAATACTGATATTTTCATCCATGCTAAGGAGTATCGAAACTATTTTAATGATGAAGTTCCTTCTGTAAATTTGGGATGATGGATTGTTCTAGACCTCTGTCTTCACAGTAGTTGCCAAGAATTTCACTGTATAGGTAAGATGGTGAATAGCTTCGGTATCCCCCTTAGGAATATCATGGTGATGCCACTAGGAGAGTCAAATTTGCGGTTACTAATTTTGATGGGAATTAAATCTTGATGGCTTCCTTGTCTTGTTAGCTAGGTGGAGCCTTGGACTGCTACTATGTGTCCCGTTCTTTGTCAAGTCTTCACCAGTTATTATTATTATTTTTAAATAAGGAATCTCATTGAGTTTGCCAAAACAGTTATCATGAAGAGTCCATAGAGAATTGGGAATTAGGATGTCTACTGGTGATATGAAACTGTGATTAACAGAAGTGATTTACTAACAGAAGAAGGCATAAGGAGCAGCTCATTGCTTTCTCTCCTAATCGATTGTGTTGGAAGTTGTGAATTATTATGATTTACTTTTCTTTTGCAACTTTGAAATGCAGCTTAGTGAGTGGTGGTTGTTGTAGAAGTAACCATTTTTCACTTCCAAATGATGGCTACAAAGTGGATTTTGAATTTATTTGCATATAGGCAGGGACAGGTCTGTAGGCCAAAAGGCCACGAAGTTTGAGAAGTTTCCATGGTTTCCTGCCCAATGAAATTTGGTTTGCCCAGTTGGAGTGATTAGGAAGTCAAAGCCAATGTCTCTTAGAAGTCCTATTAAAATGGCTGATACGTTGATGAAAGTTAGTGCAATGCCTTATGTTGAATGTGTTGCAAGTTCTTTGACGTTGCCTATGGACTTATAGCAGGGTTACTACTAATCTATTCTTGGAAGGGGGAATACATATGCCTCTATGTTTGTAGTGGGCCAGATAGGTCAAAGCTAAAGAGTCATAACCTAAGTCTTCATAGAAAGCCCCTGCTGAGCAAAGTCTTAAAATCAAGGAAAATGCCAGCAGGCTACTAACATAGCAATGAGTTCCCTTGGGTTTTTTTTCCTAACTAAGGCCTAAGAGGGGAAGAGTCTTATTGGTACTAGCAGCCCCCATTTCTAATGCTCCTTGAATCTTTATGAGGGTTATGAATCAAGTTCTTCGTCTTGTAATTATGAGTTTTCAGTGTTCTATTCTGAAAATATCATGATGTATATTCAATCCAAGATAGAACACTTACGGCATCTTCAACTAGTTCTTGAGGATTGTAGGGCCCAAAAATGATGTGTTAAGGAGTGTTATTTTAGCAACTGTAGCTCTAGGAATCACAGTACTTGCTGAAGGCATATCAGCTAAATATGTGAAAATTTTAAGGATATAGTCAAGTGCTTGAATTGAAAATTTTAATTGGAGTTGATATTTTCCTTGGTATTGCCACCTTTTATAAGAAATTTGTTGAAAGTTTCAAGTCCAACTCTAGTAAATCGTCAGGGTGCAGAGACAGGAGGGATGCCAATATTCCCAAAACAAGGATTGCTCCCATGCAATTTTTTGTTTCATAGCGCTGGAAAAGTCCAAGTGTAAAATTTCAACACCCTAACACTGTATTTAGTTGTTGGAATGGAATAAGGTAGGAATAAAATAACTATTCTCAGGTAATGGAATAAGGTGGGAATGAATTCATAATTAATATTCAATTATTTGGTTAGTTACTTGGAATAAGTACTTTCAGTTAGAAGCTGATTTTCTGAGGAAGGGTGAATCTTAACATGTTAGATTATTATCTATAATCTATCAGATTTGAGGGTGCTGTATCTGATAAGACAAATTAACATAACTACAACCTGATCTGAATTATTGAGAAAAATTTGAATCTCGCATGACACAAATCTGCCTAGCCTGAAGAAGGCATTATTCAATTTATTACTCAAAGAAGTTTACTGTTGCTCTATGTTTTAAAAAAATTTTAAGATATTTTGATGGAATCTTGGAACTGGCTTAACTCAAATACAACTTGACTCAATGTGGCTTCATTGCTATTACTATCACAATGCCTATTCACGTCTTTGGACTAATTTGATAGCCAATCTTGATAAAACTATTCATGCAGTGGATCTTAAGAATTCATGGCTTTCTTGAGGACATGACAGCACACCACTGGAACCAAGGTGAACCTTTTGTGATAGTAAGAACAATTGTTTGAAGTGATCCCTTCCAATTTATGTAGGTGAATATGAAATACGGGATAACTTTACTTTTACTTCCTTAATGATTAGAATCATTCTCAATGAGTTCATAAGAAGTGATCTCATTTTTTTCATTACGTCCGAGTAGAGACCAAAGATCTGTATGTGGAGTTGGTGATTCTTGTGCAATGTAATTACATTGCCAGGCTAATTATGTTGGAAATCTCCTAGTGAGACTTAAGTAGTTCATTTCTGAGGGCCTTGAGAGCTCAAAATTTTAGATTTGTGGAACTTACCCCTTTATTTAATATGCATCCCATGCTAACTAAATGATTTATACACCTGGGATATCCATTTAATTGCAGGTGTTCCCCCTCCTGATAAAACAATTTTCTGATGACGAGCAAGCTTCATTGGTTTGGCGGTTCTTATGTAGTGTTCCTATAATGCTCTTGGAGGACCTCTTTCCATGGCTGACTTATTTTCTTTCTATAGATGAACAAGTGGGTCTTAAGCAGTGCATAAGAAAAGTTGTCCCCAAAGATGAATTACTGCAAAAGGTAAGTTTATAGCTTAAGTCTCCTTCTTTTCTTTCAGATTTCTGGCTGTAATGATTAGAAATATGTCTGTGAAGGTGGTGATCTCCTGGCTTGATAACAAGACCCGAAAATCCCTTGGATCCTGTGTTCAAAATGGCAAACTAGCTCAGTGTCCTGATGAACCTACAACGTCACAAGATATATCAAAAGTTAATTTATCTAAGATCTTCTTTCATAGGACTTTGCAATGGAAGAAAGAAAATTGTTTGCTAACAAATGAGGAAGACAATCCAGTTCATGGTCTAAGGATTTGGCATTCTGCTATCATGTCCGATTTCCAAAAAATTTTGGAAGACCTTTATGAAGTAAGGAGATCAAACAAATATTCTAACTTGGCATCAGTAATTGTCCGGATCAAATTCATTGTTGATGTGCTGATATTTTACAGGTAATCTTCTTGGCTGTCGAGGCTTCTCTCTAAATGGCAAAATCATGCCTCAAGCTGAAGCTAAATATATTTCTTCTTGTGGTTCTTGGATTCAGTGTTCTACAAGTCTCCTAAAAGGATAATTTTTTATTTGCAGCAATGCATTGAGTACCCTTTTTTATCCTGTCTTAGAGGAACTTGCTGTTGTCCAGCCATCATTTTCCTATCAACCATTCCCTGATAGAAATGAAGTTAAATGTCTCCAGAGGATGCTCTGCTATGATAATCAAATTAGTATGCCTTTGTCCACATTTGTTGAGGCGCTCTGCAGTAAGCTGGAGTCTCTTGTGATAAATGTTAGTGAGCATTTGCACCTTCAAGAAACAGAGGTACATCATTAGTTTACTGCACTGGTGCCATTTAAGAGAAGAGACTTTCCTCTTCAACTTCAACTCCATTATATTGTAAGCATACTTGATGACCATAACCAACTTCCTCCAGCCAGTTGTGAATTGAATTATGAGTGATAAATTTGCCAGAAGCCCTCTATAACCACTGGGAAAAAATTGTTAGTATGTAATTTTATAAAGTGAATCTATAAGCATCGTGATTCATGCAAGTTTTGTTTAGTTCTTGTCAGGTATTTCCCCTCATAAGCAAGAATTGCAATCAAGAAACACAACAGAAGTTATTATTCAAGAGTCTTCATATGATGCCACTTGGACTGCTGAAGTGTGCTATCACTTGGTTTTCATCTCATTTGCCCAAAGATAAATTCAAGCCTGTTCTTCGAGGCATTGAGCAATCGGGTTTCTTAGAAAATTCTTTTGCATCCCTTTTGCATGAGTGGGTCCGAATTGGTTATTCTGGTAAAACCTCTGTGGAAGACTTGCAGGATATGTTTGAAAGCAGAGCATCCTATATTTGTGAGCAGATTGAGGATGCAGAAACATGCAGAAAAGTAAACCTGGAAATGGTTAAACCTTTTTCTGCTGACATGGCCAATAACTTCTCATTCAGTTCAACTGGTGATTTCCATGTGACGAAGAAGCATGGTACGGTGTATTCAAGTGGAATCAATTTACACATTTTTTTCCCCCAAACATCAAGCATGCGGTGCCCCTTTCCTAAGTTTCCCGCTAACACTGTATCTGTAAACAGTTTGGAACCTAGTCCAATGGACCACATTTACTATTTCCACAAAGCTTTGAGAAAAGATATTGAGTACCTTGTCCTTGACTCAGCTGAGTTATCTGAAAATCTTGGGCTTCTCAAGGATTTTCATCAACACTTCCATCTTTTACGATCTCTATACCTGCTTCATAGTGATGCTGAGGATGAGGTTGCCTTTCCCGCATTGGAGGCAAAGCAAAAGGTCCAAAACATCTGCCACTCATACTGTATTGACCACAAACTGGAAGTTGAATACTTTGATAGAATATCATGCATTCTCAATGAGATGTCTGAATTGAACCTCGGAGTTTCTATTACTGCTGGAAATTCACTTGATCATAATTTGATGAAGTATCATCAGCTGTGTTTCAAGGTCCAAAATAGTTGCAAATCATTGCAAAAAATATTGGCCGATCATGTTCATCGTGAGGAAATTGAACTTTGGCCTCTATTCAGAGAATGCCTCTCCATTGAAGAGCAAGAAAATATCACGGGGCACATGCTTGGAAGAACAGGGGCAGAGATTCTACAAGATATGATACTATGGGTGATGGAATTCTTGACACCAGAAGAGCAGCATGCCATAATGTCCCTCTGGCGGAAGGCTGCAAAGAATACAATGTTTGATGAATGGTTAGGAGAATGGTGGGAAGGTATGAATAGGTATAATACAGCAAAGGTGGCAGATGAGTCAAATATTTGTTGTTCACAGACTGAAAATCCATTGGAGATTGTCTCAAAATACTTATGTTCAGAAGATTCTTATGATGGAGGAGAAAGATTCGGTTACACATGCCCCGTATTTTCATATGGTACCAAAACAGATGATAAAACAGATGGTCATGATGAGGGTCAACAGAATTATGATTGTTGTGAAAATACAAACTTATCTTGTGAAAAGGAGGAGAAAGTAGATGTCACCGATAGGGTCAACAAACCACCTCAGTTTTCACTCGTGACTCTGAAGGATGGGCATCGAAAGAATCTTTTGACAATGAGTCAGGGAGAACTGGAGGCTGTGATAAGAAGAGTGTCTCGTGACTCTTCTTTAGATCCTCAAAAGAAATCATATGTCATCCAAAATGTGCTGATGAGGTTTGTGATGAATATTTCTATATTTCTCCTTCTTTCTGCATTTGATTTCACCATTCCTCTATTCAAATATAGTTAAATCTTAAAAATATTAGCATATTAGAGCCTAGGTGATCCCCATGACACTAATCTACAGCACTGCAAAGGCCTGAG
The DNA here is from genome assembly GCA_025585075.1 of Nepenthes mirabilis. Lineage (NCBI taxonomy): Eukaryota > Viridiplantae > Streptophyta > Magnoliopsida > Caryophyllales > Nepenthaceae > Nepenthes > Nepenthes mirabilis. The sequence continues at coordinate 25,011 of JAODPA010100594.1, read as the reverse complement.
TCCAATGTTTTGGAATTATGTTAAAATAATGATAGAACCTTATATTGACCAAAAACATGAAGATATCAGCAGAATAGAAGTCGAACTAAGACTGGAGTAAGAGGCAGTTATCTTTTCTCACTGAGTTTTACGGGACATTAGAGAATTGGTAAAGTATAGGACTCAACATTTTAGAACAAAAATACTAGATCAAATGAAAAAGCAGCTAGGTCAGTGAACTTATGGACTTGAAAATTAGCTTTTTATAGACTTTTGCCCAAGGAAATCTTATTGTGATGAGTTAGTAGAAAAATTGAAAGGTAGATAAATTCATCAAAAGGACAGCCTGATGTATGAGTTTCTCACATTGTCTAATTTGGAGAGAGTCAGATGTATGCAATCCTACCCTTACTTTGCAGAGTGATTGTTTCACATAGGCTCACTCTTGTAGGCAAGTTTGTTCTTTCTGTAGAAAAATAGCTTTCATGTCTAAATTGGTCAATGCATCTTAAAATTATTTTATCAGCTGCTTTTTTCTCCATTTATTACTTGATGGGAGTAAGGGTAATAAGCACTATTAAATAGATCTAGCTGGATCTACAAGATACGAATATCTTCTTATATGTTTCTTCTTATATTTGTCCTATCTTCACATACTTAATTGAGCTCTGATGGATGGCTCCATGATTTCTCAGTCGTTGGATTGTTACACAACAGCTATCTAATTCTGAAAATCCAATTTCATCCTATTCTGGGAAGCTGCCAGGTCACTGTCCTTCCTATCGGGATACTGACAAATCTATTTTTGGTTGCAAACACTACAAGAAGAACTGTAAGCTTCTTGCTGCTTGTTGCAACCAGCTTTTTACATGCAGACGCTGCCATGATGATGTGTCTGATCATTTGATGGATAGGTACATCAGCATATTTGCTTCCAATTATTCATTTCAAAGTGTTCTCTTTCTCACAATTGAACACTTGCAGGAAATCTACTACTGAGATGATGTGCATGCAATGTTTGGCTATCCAGCCAATCCATGCATTATGCTCTACTGTTTCTTGCAATAACTTCTCCATGGCAAGATATTATTGCAGGATCTGCAAGTTATTTGATGATGAAAGGTAAGATACTAAGTTGACCTATACTTTTGCTTACTGCTTCTAGCTCCTTGACCTTTTAGTTGTATACAGTTTTGCTGTTGTAAATCCTTTCCACAGATTGTATCAAATTCTTCTGATTGTTAAATATAGATTAAAAGGGAATGTCTTACAATGATAGGGAATATGATTTACAGCCCAAACTTCATTTGGAAATTTGATAGATTGCTTCATGCAAAAAATCTAAAATTTCAGAATAAATTGTCTCTAAAGCAATAACAAGGCCATAAATCCTTAGCACTTCACCAATCTGGCAATGATGTCTTTTCCTAAGATTATCTGTCTTATCCTACCAGTTATTTGTATAAATAAGTATTAAAGGTAGAAATTCTCTCTTAAAAAAATAGCCATAAGTTCCATTAGGTTCGCCCACCGATATAAATATCAGCTGATATATATAACCATTGGACCCCCTGATACTGCCTCATCAGTTTACGATTTTTTTAGAATTTTTTTCTTCTAATTTATTTGATATTGATGTATATTGTCCGATGCTAATACAGCCATGACCAATACTTATTGATAGTCATGCCAATTATTTGTAGAAATGTAAAAGAGTGACCTTGAGAGCTCCTCACTGGATCTCATCTTCCTGAAGCAGAAACTACAATGGCAACTTGCTTAGGGCTGTGTGTCTGGTGACTCCAGTCAAGTGCTCTGGATGTAGAATGCTTATTTTCAAGGAATAAAACTGCAGAACTTTAAACTTAGAAAAGAAACTGTAAATCTGTAGCAACAAATTGTCATTGCCAAACTCTCTGCAATGTTCACAGCCCACATGCATTTGATGATATTTGATGCTTAGTTATATGTAGTTCGTCAATTCTCTGTAAAACGAGTTTTCAGTTACTTATTAGGTGCAAATTATAGGGCTGTGTGATGAGGACAAGAATTTATATCTATTAGTTTTATTAATTTCAAGTTTTAGCTATTATGGGTAGTTTTGTAAGATTTTCTTATAATTATGGAATTCTTATTATTAGAGTTCCTAAAATCTTTATTAGATTTCGATATTATTAGAATGCCCTTATGCATTACTAGGATGCTTTCTTATTAGAATATCCTTATTTCACTATTAGGGTTTTCCTGTATTTTCTATTTGATGACCTATTGAATTGTTGATGAATTGAATTTATTAAGAGAATTGTGGTTGTTCTTCTCCTCTATTGGTTGTCTCTCACTTTCCTTTCCCTTTTCTCCTCTCCTTTCTCATCCTTTCCAATTTTCTGGAGTCTATCAATCATTTGCAACTGCATGAGCAGCCCATCACCTTTGCAAAATAGACATCACCAGCCACCAAGTCACTGCCTAACCTTATCATCTTTTTTTTGCGATGACGACTACCGCTATTACCACAGCCGCTTCTCTCCCAACCAAGCACAAAAGCACATCGTCAAAGACGACTTTTAAAGTTTACTACCTTTTATGATGTTGTAATAATTAGCACTTTCTTTGTGAAAAGAATACTTAATAGCTTTTAAAAGTGGACCTAATTTGAAGACAAATAGATTTCTTTATAACTAGAAAATCAAATTATTGTGTTGCAAAGACTGTAAAATCTTTTTCGGTGAGAGATTGACAACTTAGCATAGACTCTCAATAATAGATGTAAGTATTAAAAATGGAAGAGAAACATTAAAACTTTTAACGGCCAGTGAATAAGATGGTGGAACTTGAAAAGAGATAATATAGCAATATTTATAGATTTAATTGCTTAATATTGGCAATTGGATATTGGATGATAAAGAAGACGTAAACAATGTATTGGATAGAAAAGCAAATTGTATTAAGATGATAGCAGAATAAATTTTAGGAGAACCTATAGGAAAAAAGTTAGTACTAAAGAAGATTGGTGGTGCGAACAAGACTTAGAAAAGGTAGTAAAGATGAAAAGAAAGTTTGATAGGACTTGGCAACTTTGCTTGACTAATAAAAACTTGGAAAGATATAAAGAAAAGAAAAACTTGCTAAATCAGTAGTTAGTGAGGCTATATATAGAGCTTATAATATGTTGTACGCTGAGGTAGGAGCCAGAAATGGAGAAAAAGGCATACAAATTAGCTAGAGTTAGAGAGAAGAGTAGGAATCTAGTTTGTATTAGATGTGTAAAAGATGAATATAATCGAGTATTAATAAACTAAGAGGATATTAAAGGGAAAATATTAGAGTTATTTTAATAAATTCTTCAATGAAAACATTATAATTTTCATTATGATTATTTAAAGGGAAAGTATTAATAAATGAAAGTGTCAGCAGCATTAATNTTTTTTGATCTCTATGAGTATTTATTGTCTTAAATGATCATACATGCTATAATTTTGTATATGTAATGTTTATACTTCCCATGCATGTATTCTAATTCTCATTTCATGCAATTTTTATGAAATACATGCCTTTATTTCATTTACATTGAGTTTTTAAGCAGATTTTATGTAACAATGCTCATTTATGTCCTTAAATTATATTTAAATGCCCTTACATATTCTTGATTTTCAGATATATGTTCTCACATGTCTTAAATCCTTAAGTATATGTTTTTCATATTTTGAATTTACACTTAATTGCTCCTGCATAATTTATAAATGAAATAAAGTGATTAAATTACGTTGACTACACTAATTTCCTACTGTAATGGACAAATTCTTCATATTTGTAAATTACATAATATAGCTTTTACATGTTTTAAAATTGCATATTGAAATTCCTATAAGACTTATGATGTATTTCATGCTATGTACTTGAAGAAATAAAGAAAAAAGCTCTATATAAATTGAAAGATAATGATATTTTCTCTGATAGGAGAAAATACAAAGAATATATTTGTATTTGCATGGAGTTTTCCATTTGATTATACACGGATCATTGTAGAGAATTGACAGAGAGATATTATGACATGTCTTATTATATTATAGTGATAATCGAGATTCGAAACTATTATCCATGGGTTGAAAACGACATTTAGTATCGTTTATAAGGTTATATATATGGTGGCCCACCTATGAGTTTTAAATAGTAATGTCTAGCCTTTGATTTTGTGGAAACATATATAATCCGAGTTTCGATTAGTCGTTCATTTGTCGGTGAGACGACTATTAATCTTTAGTTCACTATTTTTCATGATTTGAGCATCTTTATTTGACGTATAGTGAAGAAAGAATTTTGCATGATATGTTTATAAATAATGCTATTGTTTCTGATTTTTGATTATGTTCCATTCTAACATGTTTTGATATAAAGTATATATTTATTTATGAAATTTCATGTCTTACTGAGCAATTTGCTCATTTTTGCTCTAATTTTTACTAATTTTTCAGATTAGAGGGTTTGAGTCATACTTGCAGGTGACTGAATTTTTTGGAAAAGTTGTTTGAGAATTAGAATTTAGATATTGAGTTCAAATGGTGTATTATGTTTCAGAACAATGGATTTAGGGTGGTTATTTTGATGCATTTTATTTGTACTGTAATATTTAATTATAGCGATGTATTTGTCAGTGATCAAGTTTGATTTCGGTTTTTAGTTTAGCAGTTCGTCTAAGTCATGATTTTTCTTACTCTGATCTTTGTATGGATGCATTTTTTTATGTATATTTCGAGGTCTTGTATAATCAGTGTTTGGATCTAATTTTTAGTGTGGTATTTCGAATCCTATGATTTGACTTATTTTTTCATTTTGCTCATTTTTCAGCGTTTGTTATTTTTCAAATTTGCATCCTAATATTTTTGTTTGTGTTTTAGTTAGTGAATAAATAAGTGAATTTTGGATAATTAAGGATTAAGAATTAATTTAATTGGACCTCAAGATGGGGTTATGACAGAGATGGTATCAGAGAAGTTGTAAGGATGGTGCCTTATTTTGATTTGAGGAATTAATTTGGTTAATTATTTTGTAATAGGATTGGAAGATGTCTGCCGGGTAAGGTGGATTTGGACTAAGCTGTCGCCCTAATAGGTAGGAATACCTAGCTATTATGGCCAGAATGGCGAACGTGATGGAGTCAATGGCTTAAAGGCCACAAAATCCGGAGCTAAAGATAGCAAACCAACAGTAGTCATGACGGCTTATGATCATTTCACCAATTAGAGGGTGTTAGAGTTTATAGGATATTCGGATCCCACCAAGGTTGAAATGTGGATCCATTGAATCGAGAAGGTTTCTAAAATTATTTGCTGTCCGAAGGAGGAGAAGGTTGTCTTTGCCTCCTATAAGTTTGAAGGACAGGCGGGCCATTCGTGGTCCATGAATAAACATATTTTGTGGTTTAAGAGTGAATAGATTTCTTAGGATGTGTTTGTGGATGTCTTTATAGAGAAATACTTCCTAGCAAGCCTAAGGGAATAGAAAACGGATGAATTTGCCCTTTTGCGTAAAGGGACTCGGATTGTGACGGAGTACGATACCAAATTTATGGAACTATCCCGCCATACTCCCCATGTCATCCTCGATGAGGAAAGGGGAGCGAGGAAGTTTTTGCAAAGGTTGAATGATACTATCTAAAAGTAGTTTGTGACATTAATATTGAAGACCTATGGAGAGGTGCTAGATTGAGCCATCCTTTTCAAGCAAGAATTAGAAATAGAGAAGTTTTTCGAGAAGAAATTAGCTAGTCGAGGGGGCCAAAGTTCGATATTTGGAGGATCTCACAAAAGAACAAAGTCGATGGATAAAGGTAAGAAGGGAGTTGAATGTCAGGGTACACTAGGCCCTTGCAATCAAAGCCCGCATGCCCTAATTGTAGAATTTGCATGAAAGGAGGCCATGCTACAAGCTTTCTAGGGCTTGTTTCAATTGTGGCCAATTAGGCCATATAATCAAAGATTGTTCACATTCCTTGAGGCATATGGTGAGAAAGCCAAGCGTTTCAAGAAGAGCTTATATGGTGGCAGCTCAAGACGCGAATGCATCTCCAAAGGTGGTTGAAAGTAAACTCGTAATTTTTTAGACTTATGCTTGTGTATTATTGGATCCTGGGTTAACTCATTCTTTTGTGCATCTCAAGTTTGTTCGTCATTTGTTGTCACCTCCAATGACCATGAATTTTTCGTTAGTAGTATCAACATCGATGGGATCGTCTTTGTTGATGGATGTTGTGTACCTGATATGCATTGTTTAGGTTAATGAGTTGGAGCTTGTGGTAGATTTGATTTTATTGAATATGCATGATTTAATGTAATTTTATGTAAGAATTAATTAGCTAGTTACCATGTTAGTGTGGATTTTTTTATAAGTAGGTGCATTTTCAATTTTAGGTTATGAACTCTTTTTTTTTCAATGAATAATACAAAAATAATCTTCATATATGATTTTGGCGTTGTATACTTGCCATTTGATGAGCAGTGAGTGTCAAGCCTATTTGGCTTACGTAACCACTACCGGAGCTATAGTGTTTTGGCGAAAGAAATACCTGTAATATGTAAATTTAAGGATGTCTTTCCAGAAGATCTTTCAGGGTTGCTGCCAAATTGAGAAATTGAACTTGAGATCGAGATTATGCTTGGAGCGGAGGTGATATTGAAGGCCCCTATAGATTGGCATCGTTAGAGCTAAAAGAATTGAAGAATTAGTTGCAAGAGTTGTTAGAGAAGGGTTTTATTAGACCAAGTGTGTCCCAATAGGGTGTTCCGGTATTATTTGTGAAGAAGAAAGATGGGTTTATGCGGTTGTACATATAATATTGAAAGTTGAACTAGATAGCTATCAAGAACTAGTACTCGTTATCGAGAATTGATGATCTGTTGGACCAACCAATCAAAGATTTTCCTCCTTCCTTTGTCTTCTTCTCTATCTTTCTCTCTTGTCTTTTTTTCTCTTTTCTCAAAATTGCAGCAGAAATGACTCAAAATTGGTCAAGGGGCCTATTTATAGAAAATTGATTATATACATACACTAGTAAGGCATTAAGGCACAATTCGAATTGTGCATGAGCATCCATTAGATGCATATTAGGCATCAACATTTTGCTCCAAACGCACACGTGTCAATTAGGTGCACTTTAGGCATAACCAATTTGCCTAAAATATGCATGAGCACCTTAGAGGTATCTATTAGGTGCACGCCTATTGTCTAATATATGCATGAGCGAGAGTCAGGTGTGGGTCAGGTGTAGTTTAGGCACCATTTAGTCAGAAGATTAATTTGACCTAAAATCTCAATTGACGTTGAAAATTGATTAATTTTAATTTAATTAATTATCATTAAAGAAATGTTTTGGGATTCATACTTTATATTTCTCCCCTTATAAAAATTGTTCTCGAAATTTCATATAACTCAATGTGGAAACAAATGTAGATATTTTTCCCGGATTCGTCTTCCCTCTCTAAGGTGGCTTCTTCAAAAAAATGATTTCTCTATAAGACCTTCACTAATGGAATCACTTTGGTACAGAGTATTTGATTTATTTTCCTTAAAATCTGAACCGATTCCTTGATATATGACAAATATTTATTAATCCTTAATGGTTCGTAGTCAATGATGTGCAAGGGGTTGTGGACGTATTTTCAGAGTATCAATACATGAAAAATCTTTCGAGTATTCTCTAAATTTGGAGGTAGAGTCAGTCAATATGCTACATCTCCGATTCTTTCTAGAATCTTAAAAGGCCCAATAAATTTTGATTTCAATTTTCCTTTAAGTACAAATCGATAGACTCTCTTCAATAGAGATATCTTTAAAAGCGCGTGATCACCACCATCAAAACTCAATTCTGACCATTTACGGTTCGCATAATTCCTTTGTCGGCTCTGAGCAAATTTTAGCCAATCTTGGATTAAATAACTTCTATCATAAGAGTCTCCTATCTTCAATTTCCTCCCAATGAATTGGGAAACGACACTTTTTCTCATGCAATGTTTTCAAAGGGGCCATGCCTATACTTGCTAGGTAACTATTATTGTCAGCGAACTTGGCTAGTAGTAAATAATCGTCCTAATTTTCTTTCATTTTTGGTATGAGGTCCTCAATATATCTTCAAGAATTTGGATCATTCTCTTTGACTACCTATTCGTTTGGGGATGATAAGTTGGGCTAAATTTCAAATTGGTACCCAACTCCTTATATAACTTTCTTAAAATTTACAGACGAACATCATGTCTTGATCTGATACGATAGAAGTTGGTATCCTATGAAGTCTCACTACCTCGTTAATGTACATTCTCACCAAACAATCCCTTGAGAATGTCATCTGAACAATAATAAAATAAGCTGACTTGGTTAGTCGATCTATGATTACCCTAATAGTATCATGATTCTTCGACATCCTCGGCAATATCATGAGAAAATCCACCGTTATATTTTCCTACTTCCAATTAGGGGTCAGCATAGGCTCTAAAAAATTTGGTGGCTTCTTATGCTCGGCCTTTAATTATTGGCAGATCAAGCATCTTCCTACATAGGCCGTAATTTTCCTTTTCATATTTTGCCACTAAAAGATCATCAAATCTTGATACATTTTACTAATCCCTTGATGGATAGTGTACTTGATTGATGAGTTTCATTTAAAATTTTTTCCTTTAATTTCTCAATATTAGGTATACATATCCGTTCTCAATGCCCCAAGACTCCATCAGCTTAGACATTAAAATCCTCACTTGACTCCCTACTCAAATCTTTAGCAATGTCCTCTAGGAATGGATCGTCCATTTGCCTCTTTTTTATTTTTTTATTTTATCTCCGGTTGTACTTAAAAATATGACAAAATTATTTGTGTACTTTATATCACATTCTTTTATACAATCCAACATTTTCATTTCCTTAATCTATAAGTAAGCTATTAGATTTGCCCTTTCGCTACTTAAGGTATTCGCTACCATACTTGCTTTTTCCGGTTAATAATGAATTTCGCATTCAGTCTTTCAAAATATTCATCCACCTTCTTTGTTTCATATTTAGCTTTTTCTGCGAGAACAAGTATTTCAAATTCTTGTGATTCAAATATATAAAAAAAATCTTTTTCCATAGAGATAGTGCCTCCATATTATTCATGCAAAAATCACCGCTGTCAATTTCAAATTGTGCATTGGATAATTCTTTTCACATGCTTTTAGTTGTCTTGATCCATAAACAATCACTTTCCCATACTGCATTAAAACACACCCTAAGCCATCTTTTGATGCATCTTACTAGACATGAATCCACGAGATTCTTCTGGGATTGCTAAGATTAGGGCAGTGGTTAGGCGGTCATCTAACTCTTGAAAGCTCCTTTTACATTTATTGGTCCAAAAAACTTCACCTTTTTTTGGGTTAAACAGGTCAAGGACATGACAATCGTTGAGCAATTTTTCACAAACTTTCAATAATAATCCGTCATCCCAAGAAAATTCCAAAATTCTGTTATTGTCATCAGTTTGCTTCAATTTGAAATGGCTTCAATTTTCTAAGGATTGACCAAAATACCTCTTTTCAAAGTCACATGGCCCAAAAAGTTACTTTCTCTAGCCAAAATTCGCATTTCTTCAGTTTCACATATAACCTTCTCTCCCGACTAGTTTATGGAGCGATTCTCAAGTGTATCTCATGCTCCTCATAGTTTTTCGAGTATATTAAGGTATTGTTAATAAATACCGCCACAAATTTGTGGAGATAGGGTTGAAATTCCTAAACCATCATGCCTATAAATATTGTAGGGGTATTAGTTAGCCCAAAATCTATGACCAAAAACTCATAATATCCATGCCTCGTTCGAAAAGCCGTCTTCGTCACATCCTTTTTAATCCTTAATTGGTAATAACTTGAATGGAAATCTATCTTTTAAAACACTTGTGCTTCTTGCAGTTGATCAAATAAGTTATTAGTCCTCAGTAACGAGTACTTCTTCTTGGTGGTAATCTTATTAAACTCCTGATGATCTATGCACAGTCGCATGGACCTATCCTTCTTCACAAATAGCATTAGTGCATCCTAAGGCGATACACTTGGTCTAATGAATCCTTTCTCCGACAAATCTTGCAATTTTTTATTTAATTCTTTTGACTCCAACAATGCCATTCTATATAGAGCTTTAGACACTGGCGCCGTTCCCAGCACTGTTTCTATCTCGAACTCAATCTTTCGATTTGGCGGCAAACTCAGAGGATTCTCTGAAAAACATCTTCAAATTCACCCACCACTGGAATTTCTTTAGCCAGAACATTGCGGCTCCTGATGGCGGTTATGTAAGTTAAAATGTTTTTCATCAAATGATATGCATGCAAGGTTGAAATTACATAGGTCGGTTGCTTTTGTTCTATTCTTTGAAAATAAAATGGTTCATAACTTGGAAATGAAAAATGCACCATCTTGTAAAAATAATCTACACTAGTATGGTAACATGCCAACCAATCCATGCCAAAAATTACAAAAAAATTATGTATGTCTAACAACACCAAATTTACTGTCAATTCTAACCGGTTCACCCAAGCTATACATATCGGATATGTAATATTAGTCACTAACGATGACCCTATAGGCATTGACACAACTAATAAAAAATCTATAATCCTAGGGGGTGATAATAAATGGCAAATAAACTTCGGAGTCATAAATGAGTTTGTTGACTTAGGATCCAACAAAACATGTATTGAAATCTCAGAAATTGTGAGTTTATCTTTAATCATTGATGGAGACGCATCCGCTTCTTGGGCTGTAACTGTAAAAGTTTTCCCTGAAACACTCAGCTTTCTCTCCCTTTGCCTTAAATTATGAGGCCAGTCCTTAATCATGTGGCCGAATTGGCTATAACTAAAGCATGCCCCCCAATTGCGTGTAGCAGGGCCTTCCTCTGTGCATCTTTCCACAATGAGGTCCCACAGCTTTGATGGTTGCGGACTTGGTGCACCCTGGATTTCAACTCCTCTCTTTCCATCAGCCATCGATTTTGTCCTCCCGTGGGATCCTTTTGATCCCGAGCTTTGGTCTCATCGGCTCGCAGTTTTCTTTTGAAAGAATTGTTCTCTCTCCGTTTCTTGTTCAAACATTAGGGCTCGATGCAACATCTCTTTATATGTCCATAGCCTTACTGTCACTAGTTGCTTGCAAATCATGTTGTTCAATCTTTGCGAAAATTTTCTTACTTTCCTTGCTTTGTCTAGGACACCGTGGGGAGTATAACAAGCAAGCTCTGTAAATTTGGCATCATATACGTTATGGTCTTGTTTCCCTAATGCAACAAAGTAAATCTATTTTCTTTCTGTTTCCTTGAACTTGTTAGGACATACTTCTCCATGAACGCCTCGACGAATATGTCCTATGAAATTTGCTCGTTTTCTAGTTCTAGAATTCTCTTCTTTATTGACCACCAATGATATGCGTCTCCTTCCAACTTGTAGGAAGCAAAAGCACCACATTCTCTTCTTTCGGGTAGCAAATCACCTCAAAAATCTTCTCAATCTGGATCCAAATTTCTATATTCGTGGAATCTGGGTCTTCCATAAACTCTGACACTTGCTCATTGGTGAAGCAGTCGTATACTGTCATGGCCACCTTTGGATTCACAAAGCTCCTTTTGGGCCATCAATTCTATTGTGTCCACCATTCTTGCCATAATGGCGAGGTACTCCCTTTGGTCTGAGCGAGAACTCAATTCTTCTTGACTAGTCGATGTTTTGTAAACCTATCGAGAGATAATTAACCAATATGAATCCCTCAAATCAAACAAGATATTCACGTTCTTGAACCCAAAATTAAATATTTTAATTTTGTAATTCATGTTTAACTTAAACTAACTTTTGATTGTTGAGACTTAAAATTTAATTGTTTATTTCATGGACTTTAAAACTGAACTGGCATTGGGACGGAATCTGTGAATCAAATATATAAACATGCTCAAGTATTGGTGAGAAAAAGGACCAAGTATGACCAAGTATTGGTGAGAACGTGACCAACAAAAGGTGAATACCGAAGCTCAGGTTATGATTATTTCTACATAATAAAATGTCATACGATACAATTCAAGGCCCATAGATACATCTACATATAACCCTATAGATATGGTCAAATGCCACTTTTCTAATGTGCAGATGATAAATTCAACATTTGATTTACTAACAATATATTATGACATATTCAAATATATTCCGTCAATTTTTAACAATAGTCCATATTTAGTCAAATTGAAAACCGTACTTAAATATAAATAAATTGAAAACTCATACCAGCGAAAATACTCTTATCATCAAAACTTTTGTAGAGCTGTCATTCATATTTTGTCAAATATAGGATATATAGTAAAACATGAATCATGTAGGAATTTTAATGTGCCTTTTAGAAACATGCAAGAACTATATTATATAATTTATAAATATGCAGAGATGGTTATTGCAGAAATTGCAAGAAAATCAACCTGATTAGTATAATTTTATCCATTTCTTTTAAATATAAAACATGCATGAACAATTATGTAAAAAATTAAGGCATTCAGAAGCATATATTTAAGAATTGAAGACTTGCAAGAGCATTAAACACAAATGTAAGATATATGTGAGCATTGTTGTAGAAATTTAGCATTTAAATATAATGTGCATTGATATAAGGCATGCATTTCATAAAATTTTCATGGAATGAGGGGGGAATAACATGCATGTAAAGTAATAACACTTAGTTACGAAAATAGCATATGTATGAGTATTTAGAACAATAAATGCTTAATGAGATTAGAAATGAATAGTAACAAGAAAAGAGGGGTCTGGATACACTTGCTTTCATTTGAATCTAGTAAAAATCTTTGATTTTTACTATATTCTCCTTTTTCTTCTCTCGCTAAACTCTTTTCTCTCTTCTCTTTCCCTCTCTTCTCTTAAAATCGTAACAGACATGACTCAAAATCAGCCAAGGGGCCTATTTATAGAAAACAAGCGCACATGCGTTAGTTAGGTATGGATCAAGTACTAATACACAATCCATACTGTGCACGATCGCTTATCAGGCACGTATCAGACTCTAATAATCTATCCCAAATACTCACATGCATTGATTTGGCGTGACCAATTTGCTTAAAATGTACATATACGCCTTAGAAGCATCAATTTGGCTCACACCTTTTGTCTAAAATATGCATGAGAGTCAACCGTAGATTAGGCGTTACTCAGCCTAACTTATTTTAATTAGAAAATTATTTTTTGATCTAAAACTTCAATTGACCGCAAAAATTTATCAGTTTAATTTAATTAATCATCATTAAAAGAATATTTTAGGATTTGTACATTACAATAAGTATAAGGGTAATCAATATATTCAGATAGCCAATGCAATTTTTTTTCCATCACTGTAGTTGGAAATTTGGAATTCACCTTCATTAATGTTTTTGTATCTCTAAAATTATCTATGAGTTCAAATTCTGTTGGATAATTGGTTGATAATAATTATGAGATTTACTTTAATCGTAATAGCTGTTTTGTATAGAATTAAGCGTTGAGGAAGGTAATTGCGAAGGGGCCTAAAGTGGGATATTTATTTCTCTTCTAGTTTCCTATTCTTACTCTTGCTTCTTTTACTTGTATTATTGTCACTAATAATAGTAATGTATGGCATAAAACATTGGAACACTTTAATTCTAGCATTTTGATTTATTTTATGAGACATGGCTATTTAGTTAATAAGTATTCATTTTTCTCTGAATCGAGCGAATGTATTTTTGGTAAACTTGGAAAAAATTAGGCTTTACATTTTCCTTTGCATGGTAGCCATACGTTCGTGAGTTTTGAGATTATTTATACCAATGTATAGGGTATGAGTTTGGTTATTTCTCATACTAACTGCAAGTTTATTATGATGTTCACTAATGGCTATAGCCGTTTCATTTAGGTATATTTTTTTCACTTTAGAGATGAAGTATTTTCGGTATTTTAAACCTTTGTTGCTCATATTGAAACATAATTCTTGACATGTATTAAAATCCTACGTTTAACTCTAAGAAGAAATATAAGCCAATGCCTTTTGAGATTATCTAAATATAAAAGATATTTTATCTCAACGTTATTATCCTTATTCTCCCTAACAAAATAGGATTGTCAAACTAAAAGCCGTCATCTTCTGGATGTTTGTACCTTATTAATAAAATCATCTATACCTCTTAAATTTAAGTTAGAAGCTTTATTTACAATGGCGTATTTGATTGATCTCTTACTCTCATAAATCTTATATTACGATTTCCCGTACTATCATTTGTCTAGAATTTCACCCGACTACCATTTTTTACTTATAAATTTCTCGTCATGGTGTCTTATCTGAAAATCTATCTTACCTCCATTCTCATATTATACACGAATCCACTTTCACCATTGTTCTAACTTTTGATGATTAGCCTTGTTCGAACCACCAATTTAAACTTGGACTTGTGTATAAGAGATGTCCTCCACATCCTCGTCTCATTCTAAAACTAACTTTTGACTCCACTGCACTTCAACCGATTCGGATCACTCGTCCTCTCGATAGGGATGGTTTCTCTCATAAGCTCACTAGACAATTTTATATACTACTCTTGTACCTTCATATTACTCTCAGGTCTCTGTTCAAAAGTTTTGAGAAGTTATGTAAGACGAGCTTCACGCTCTTCAAGACAACCATATTTTGGATATTATACAGTGTACATTTGGAGTCAAACCTATTAGTTGCAAATGGGTACATACAATTCAATTATGACCTGATGACTATCGTCATATATGAAGCTCGCTTGTTGGCATTTGGTAATCACCAGGAATATGGCCTTGATTATAAGGAAATCATTGCTCCAGTGGCCAAAATGACTACGATGTGTATTATTGTGGCCATTGCTATTTCAAAAGGATGGCCATTGTAACATCTGGTTGTCATTATATTTTATGACGTCATTATAATAATTTTACGTTAATTTAAAAAATAATTGTATAATAAAATTTGAGGAGAATTGGATTTTAGGATAAGCAGGCCAATGCCTATTGTGTAGTGATGCTTGAGGTGTGTTGGTGTTGGCGCTCATTTGTATATTACACAGAATAGGTAGTGTCTTATGTACGCCTGTCGCAGTGCTTAGGCGCCGTTGAGGCTAAATGTTGGCTCTTGCACCTGATGCTTTGTTCAAGTGCCCTTGATGTGTGCTTGTTTAGCACTCGTGCACCGATTTGGGTATTTAAGGCCTTTCGTGCCTATTGTCAATCATTTTCGCGCCAGAAAGTGAGAGAAGAGAAAGAAAGAGAAGAAGAGAAGAAGACGAAGAGAGAGAGAAAGAGAAGAAAGGAGATTTTGGAGCTTTTGGAGTTAAATTTGTTGGATCAGGGGTTTAAGGCAAGTATTTGTAAGCTTGTTTTTCGGTCTATTTTAGAATTCTTTGATTTTAGCTTATGATTTTAAAACATGTAGGAATCAAAATTTAACAAAAGTTCAGCAAAAATTAGTAACTTGGAAGAAATCTACAATTTAAGCTTAATAGCATACACGCATGGCTATATTTTCTGAAATTGTAAACATGCAAGCTTATAATTTTAAGTTAAAACATACAGTAGTAAGCTGTATGAAATTCATCACATGTAAGGCCATTAAGCCATGACTTTAAGACATACATGCAACTATAATGCACTATTAAGAACATATATACATTATACATGAATTTAAGCATGAGCTCTTATGAAATTTTACTAGAAAATGGTACAATTCTAACATGCAAGCTCAACACAATCATTATAGCTTCGAATTTATATCATTAATGAGCATTGGAACAAGAAATGTTCAGAAAGTTTAACAAAGAATAGCAACAATAGAAGGAGAAGTTTAGAGTAAATTTGTCTTGGCTCCAATTTACTCAAAATCTAACTTGGATCAACTGAATTTTGAGTTCCTTGGCTTCCTCTCTCTTCTCCTCAATTGCTTCTCTCTCCTCTCTTGAAGTTATCTGAAAAATGATAGAAAAATGAGCCGAAGGTCCTATTTATACAGAGTGGCGCTCAAATGATAGAAAAATGAGCCGGAGGTCCTATTTATACAAAGTGGCGCTCGAGCACCACTCGAGCGCCACTCAGGCGTGCGTTAGGCACTGATGTTTTTAGATTGCCATGCTCGAGCACAGCTCGGGCGTGCCTTAAGCGTGTAGTTACTGTCAAAGACCTCTCGAGCGCCCCTCGAGCATGCGTTGAGCGTGAACATTCTGCCAACGAGCGCTCATGCACTGATCAGGCATCTCTCAGGCGCCGACCCCATGGGTTTTGGAGCTCAGGCACAGGTTAAGCCTCCATCAAGTGTTGAGTCATCCGGTTTAATTTTGACTCTCAAGCCCAATTTATCACATCTTTTGATATCAATTTTAATTTTATTCGCTTAATTATTCAAAATTATCATAAATTAAAGTCTTAGGTCTTACATTGACTGTTTGATGTAGGATTGCTTGTTTCCGCCGAATCATATGGGGAGGAAGTTAAGCATCTCGGGGAAGACTTGTGCGATTAAGGCGAAGGATGCTTGTGTAAATCTATTTGTGTTGAAGATAACATGCTTATTTTTTATTCTGTGGCTATGTGTTGACTAATCTCGGGTTTATTCATTTTTCATGGCCCCTAAGCTTGTTTGTAGTTTTTGTCCTCTCAAAATTTGGATTATACTTTGATTGTATTCATTTCGGTGAATAAGTTTTTGGTAGCAGATATCATGCATTCCCAATGTTTGATTTGGATTGGTGGATTTGAACTACTGCGTATTTGATTTTGTTAGAGATGTATGAATTTGATATTATTTTGGGGATGGACCGGTTGGCGTATTATCACACGATTGTGTATTGCTTCAATAAGACCATTCTATTTTGTATTCCGAGATACAAATTGTTTAAATTTCAAAGAAATATTAAGAAAGAGTCAAGGGGTTTGATGTTTGCTTTGCATGCGATCATCTAAAGTGGGATAGATGCCAAACTTATTTTTGGCTATGTCACATCTGTTGGGAGCCATAATATGTCTATTAAGGAGATTCTGAATTTGAGGATATATTTCCGAAGGAGTTGTCTGGATTGCCTTTGAATAGAGAAATTGAGGTTGATATTGATGTGACGCCTGACTGTACCTGTTTTGAGGACTCCATATCGAATAGCTCTATCTTAGTTGAAAGAGTTGAAGCAACATTTGTAGGAGTTATTGGAGAAGGGGTTTATTAAATCGAGCGTATTGCCATGGGAAACTCTAGTGTTATTTGTGAAAGACGGATCGATGAGATTGTATATTGATGATAGGGAATTGAATAAGATTACCATCAAGAATTAATACCCTTTGTTAAAGATTGATGATCTATTTGACTAATTACATGGTGTACAAGTTTTCTCCAAGATTAGCTTCCGTTTGGGATGTCATCAGCCAAGGATCAAGTATGAGGACGTACCTAAGACGGCATTCAAAGTAAGGTACGACCATTGTGCATTTTTGGTAATGCCATTTGGCTTGACTAATGCGCATGTAGGATTCATCGATCTTATGAATTGGGTTCTCTAATCTTTTTGGATCAATTTGTGGTGGTCTTTATCAGCAATATTTTGATTTATTCGAAGAGTTTTAAGTAGTATTAGGCTCATTTGAGGCCTTTATCGACTTTGAGGCCTTTATCAGCAACCATTATGCATTTTGGTCGGAGAAAGTATCATTTTTTCGGCTTGTTATTTTAAAAGGAGTGTAGGTAGATCTGAAGAAGATTGAAGCGGTGGCTAGTTGGGAACAGCTAACGAATGTAGCAAAGTTTTGAATTTTTTTGGGTTGGCTGGATATTATAGATGCTTTATTAAGAACTTTTGAGGATTGTGGTACTGTTAACCTGTTTGACTTAGAAGCAAGTAGGTTTTCATTGGGATAAGGATTGCAAGAGTAGTTTCCAAGAGTTAAAAAATAGATTGACTTCTACGCCAATTTTATCAATTTCGGGTGGTTCAGATGGATTTGTGATTTATTGTGATGCTTTTAGAAATGATTGGGTTGTGTTTTGATGCATCGCGGTAGGGTTATCGCCTATAGATCAAGCAGCTTAAGGTTTACCAACAGAATTATCCTGCTTATGATTTGGAGTTGTTGACAATTATATTTGCTATAAAGATTTGGAAACACTATCTATATAGGGAGAAATTTGTTGTATACTTTGATCATAAAAGTCTAAAATATTTATTCTCATAAAAGGAGCTAAATATGGGAATCCACGTGTATCTAATATCAGTTGGAAAAGACGAACGTGTAGCCAATGCATTAAGTCGGAAGTCTTCGGACGTGATGGCCCATGTGATGGTCAAGGAGTGGGAGTCGCTGAATGGGATGAAATGTAATAATTGCTTGCACTCTCATGGCTTAAGAATGAACCTGTCATATTTTTAGGTTCAATTGGTGGTCATTGAGAAAACTAAGGAATTCCAAAAGGACAATTCGTATTTAATGGAGTTTGTCGGAGATTTAAACAGCCAATCACAGGCAAATTTTAATATTTGGGCAGATAGAATTCTTTGGTTACAAGACTGAATTTGTGTGCCCAACATTGGAGATCTAAAGGAGGAAATTTTGACCAAGTCCTATAGATCAAAGTATACCATTCATTCCGGAGTTAATAAGATATATCAATATATAAAGAAATCCTTTTGGTGGAAAAACATGAAGCAAGAGATAGCAATTTATGTGGGAAGATATCTAGTGTGCCTATAGGTTAAAGTTGAACATTGAAAGCCTCCATCTTTTTGCACTATTTGTTAGTTTCTAACTAGAAGTGGGGGCATATCACAATAGATTTTGTTTCGAGTCTACATAGGACAATAATGAATTATGATTCAATTTGGGTGATTGTGGATAGATTAATGAAATCTGCTCATTTTTTGCATGTGAGAACAATATTTTCTAGAAATTGTTTGGCACGCTTATATATCAATGAAATTGTACGGTTGCATAGAGTTCCAGTTTCATTGTTTTGAATAGAGGCTCAAGATTTGTATCAAGGTTTTGAAAAAGTTTGCATAAAGAATTGGGTATAAATTTGAAATTAAGTACGACATTTTATTCCCAAACAAATGGACAATCGGAGAGGAGAAACCTAATTTTGGAAGATATATTGAGAACATCTATCTTAGAGATGAAAGAAAATTGGGACAATTATTTGCCCTTGCCAGAGTTCGCTTATAAATAATAGCTATTAGTTAAGTATTGAGATAGCATAATTTGAGGCTTTGTATGGACGATGATGTCGATATCCTATTAATTGGGAGGAGATTGGTGATCGTAAATTTTTGGGTCCTGGTATTTTTCAAGACATATTTAATAAGATTAAACTAGTTCAAGATTGTCTAATAGTTTTCAAAGTCATAAAAAGAATTATACTAGTTGCCGGAGATCTAACTTGAGCTTTGTGTGGGTGATCATGTGTTCTTGAATGTATTTCTGAGGAAAGAGATTTTGAGACTTGGGATGAAAGGAAAATTGAAGCCTAGATTTATTTCACCATTGGAGATATTGCTCTAGATCCGGATTTGGCTTATAAATTAGCCTTACCTTCTAATTTGGCAGATTGTAACAACGTTTTTCATGTTTCAATATTGCAAAAATATGTGTTTGATTATTCACACATTATCGAGTATGAACCATTGCAGATTGATGATAATTCGATATATCTTGTGGTTTTGATTTAAATTTTGGAGAGAAGAGATCAAGTTTTGCACACCAAGGTGATTATTCTTGTTTAGATGCTTTAGAGAAATCATTCTTTCGAGGTTGCAAATTGGGAATGCTAAGATGAGAATTGAGAGAAGTATCCTTACTTGTTTGATCATTGTGATACGTAATTTTCTTGGCAAAATTTCATAAAGATGGGAGAGTTGTAACGTCTTGTTTTCATTTATGACTTATAACGTCAGTATGATAATTTTGGATCAATTTAAAAATAATTGTATAATGAAATTTGAGGAGAATTGGATTTTAGGAGAATCAAGAGAATTGTAAAACAGATAATTCGTTACTTAAAGAGTAATTCGGGTCTAGGATTATTCTTTCCTACTACGAATTCCCTCTATTTACGGGAATTTAGTGATGTTGATTGGACGGATTGTGTCGACACTTGTCATTTTATTACTGGTTGGTACATATTTATTGGTAATACTCTTATTTTTTGAAAGAGTAAAAAGCAAGATTGGTATCAAAATTATCAACCAAGTCAAAGTACCTTGCTATGCCTTCAGCCTACTCGGAAATTTTTTGGTTACGGGGCTTATTAGAGGGATTTGGAATTCCCTAACTTGATCCAGTCGTCCTTTATGTTGATAACACTAGTACTATTTAGATTGCCACCAATCCTGTCATTCATGAACACATAAAGTATGTGGAGGTCGATTGTTTCTATATCTGTATAGCATTTGATTAATATTTGATCACTCTTTCTCACATCTCTACTCATTTTCATACAAAGAAAGTTTTTATTAAAACTTTTTCACGTCATTGATATCTATTTATGGTTGATAAATTGATACTTTTTAATCAGCTAATATTAATTTGAGGAGAGATATCAGTAGAATATGTCAGCAACATTAATTGTGAAAACTGTGTATATTTTCTTTATTAGGATTATTCTTGTTGATTGTAATTAAGATTGTTTGATTTAATTAGAAGATAAATTAGGAAAGTAGAAGATTGCAATTTAATATAATTAGGGAAAGTCTTATTGATTTAATAAGTAGGAAAAACCTTAATAGAGGCATTATGACCAATCTGACAAGAAAAACCAAGATCTAGAAGTTAGTAAGGGTAAAATTAAAAAAATCTCTATATAAATTCACGAAATTAAAGTTCGAGAAGTTGAATATTCACTAAAAACATGAAAAACGAAAAATTGATAAGACTAGATGAAGTATCTATTGAAGTTTGAGAATATTTAAGAAAATATGAAACAAAATTGGTTAATTAACTTATTTAATATGATTTCAAGAAATAACACAATGTATAGAAGTATTTTAGTTCTTATTCTCAAAAATAAAGGAGAAATTCAGCTCAACCTCGGAACTCAATAGCTAAATGACTGATTTTTACTATGGTTTGTACACTTAAAATATCAATCAAAGAAAGCACATGTGAGGAAATTTAAATTAGTTGTAGTTGGAGGAAGGAAAGAAAAATGTTGATCTATGAGTGTTATGATAAAAAACTATTTAAAATTATTTGTACTCTCGGGGGCTATTGTACTAGATCAAGTGAAATATCAAAATGGATTTATATATCTTACTCTACTTATTAGAATAAGGTTTTGTTGTTGTTGGCCTTCTTGAAGGAATGAATAAAGATGGTGCTATAAGGTGGATTGTCCCTCACTAGTTGAATGAAATGGTAGTGTTCTACTTAAAAGTAGAAAAGTTTCATTTTTTCTTTTAGGCACATTTTTAGGGACAAAACTATGAAGTTGAGGCAACCAAAACCAGTCTATCGTATTCCCCAAAACAAACAATATCTTGGAGGATTTAGCTCGTTCTCAAAACTCAACAGTGGCAACTTCTGTTACAGATCCATACTATTGCCCCTGTAGAGTACTATGACCACCTCTTCTCTCAGAGAGTATGTTGTGGGGTTGCATTACTTCATATTGGTTGATTGAAGAGGTGACTTTCTACTTGTAAGTATGAAAACTTTCTTCTTCCTTCTATGCAACCTTTTCTAGGACAGAACTAAGAGAATAGGACAACCAAGACCACAGTCCATCACTTTTCCCAAAACATACAATACTTTGGAGGATTCAGCTTGACCTTGGAATTAAACAGGTAAACTGTGCAGGTACAAAATAGTGTTTGAGTTTTTCAAAGCTCCAAATGGTCATTTTGTTTTTTACATCCTCCATTGCAGTTTCTTTAGCTGGTTTCTCTGTTTCTTATGCTATGCTTCCTCGATTTCTGCTTTGTGTAAGAACTAATACTCAGTGAGTTAGCTAACACTGAATTCGTTGAACAGGGAGATCTACCACTGTCCGTACTGCAATTTGTGCAGAGTTGGAAAAGGATTGGGAATTGACTATTTCCATTGCATGAAGTGTAATGCTTGCATGTCAAGATCTCTATTTATGCATGTATGCAGGGAGAAGTGCTTTGAGGATAGGTGTCCCATTTGTCATGAGGACCTGTTTACCTCTAGCACTCCTGTTAAGGCACTTCCTTGTGGTCATTTGATGCACTCCACATGCTTTCAGGTACTTGAAAATCAGGGGTGGATCCATTGTTAGTGGTTGAACTGAAAATTTTTAATGCCCCCACTGGAATTTTCTTACTGACCCTGCTAAATTTATGTATGCACCATTGTAACCCACTGATTGTTCCCTATCCTTTTACCAGAAATAATAATGTAATTGTTTTGAAGTTTACCCTGTTATGAAAATAGTGAAATTAGGAAAATGTTGATTTTTCATGATAATTTTTAGAAAATCACTTTTTATATTAATCCCACTGGAAAAATACTGGATCCACCCCGTCGGGGGAGTCTAGTGTTAAGGAGTGGGGTCAATTGACACATTGAAATTTTTTGTTATAACAAAAAAGAATTAGATATAAATTTCTTAATAGCTAGATTGAAAATTTTTTGATGTACCTATTGAAAATTTTCTATTGACCTTACTAAATTTATCCATTGACTACTGTTACTCACTTATCTCTATGAGATGTCTCGATTTTTTACCACCTTTTTACTGAGAATAATAAAATAGTTGTTTTAAATCTACCCTATTAAAAAATAGTGTAGTATGGAAGTGTTGATTTTTAAGATAATTTTAAATATATTGATCCCATTTGAAAAAAAAAAAAAAAAATCCTCCATCTGCTCCTGCTTATTTCCCTATCCCAGGATTAAATGGAACTAAAAGAACCTGAGACTAGTATTTACCCTGATTGTCAGGACTACACCTGTATACAGTATACCTGCCCTATATGCAGCAAGTCACTCGGAGACATGCAGGTCAGTAACTAGGCATCTTCTTTCTGTATATCCCTTTATAGTTGTGCCGCTGTCATGGACTCTTTTAGTGGGTACGGTCAGTTATATAAATCTATTTTTGATATTTCACTTGATTTAGTACAATATCACCAAAAAATACAAGTACTATTAAATTATTTTTTATTGGATGTGCACAATTCATGCACGCATCATGAGCTGTCACAACTTGACTGTCACATGTGCTTCCTTCATTCATGCCTTAGGCATAAGTTTCTGTTTGAAATGCACGATTGCATCCTTCCTGCTTGTGTTAGGCACTAGTTTTTGCCTAAAATGAGCGCGTGTGCCTATCATGTGCTGGTTTTCTGTCTAAAGTGAGCATTTGCATCTATCATGTGCCAAGTCGAGAGAGCTAGTCTTGAGTCCATGAGGGCATGCGCCAACCTCAATACCGAAGCTTGGATTACACTCATACTTAGATGTGTCCTATCCAAAGTTTGTGTTTGGGTGTTACAGCCCCGACCACGATTACCCGAATCCGTGCCTTTGGTTACACTCATACTTGTCAAAATCCGAAGTGCTTCATCCTTACAAGTAATGAAAAATCACCACATCAAAGACCGATCAATGGTTAACGATAAATGTAAATATTTTCTTGACCATTAACATATCATCATTGTCTAACCGCAAAGATCAACTATTATTGATCAATTTGGATGATAATCCATAATTTCTAATATACGCCAGATTTTAGAAAATTTTGAGTAGAAGTTATTTTCATTGAGGATACTTCTGTCGTAATTGTTTTCCATTTGGTAGATATTTTCTCCTCAAACTGAGCTTAAATTTTTGTAAGAATTAGAAATAATAATATATTGCTGTAAATTTTTCTCATTTGTTGCTTTGCTGTATCTTTTGTAAGATTTAAATGTCTTAAATGGGTTTAGTATCTTAAACAGGTGTATTTTGGAATGTTGGATTCACTCTTGGCTGAAGAAAAAATTCCAGATGAGTACACTGGCAAGACCCAGGTTGGTCATTATTATGGTAACAACTCATCAACTAGTTTTAACAGTCTGAGTTAATATTTGGTTTTTATTTTTTTAAAATGTAATTTTAGAAAAGAAGTAGACATTGACACAACGTTAGAGCTGTCTCTATATAATCTAATAGTCACGGGTTTAAGTCATAGAAACATTTTATCGTATAATGTAAGATAAAATTGTGTTCAATTAAACCAAAGTGCTCCATTCACTCCTTTGACCTCGACATAGTGGGAACTTAAAGAAGTAGAGCGCTGACGCGACCGAGGAGTTGTTTTCCTGTGACCCGGTGGTCACGGATTTAAATTGTGAAAATAACTTCTTGTATAATAGAAGGTAAAGTACATCCAATAAAATCAAAATGGGTTGCTCACTCTTCTGTTCTGGCATATAGCGGGATGCAGAGTACTGATGCAACAGTAGAGTTGTCTCCATATGACTTAATAATCACAGGTTCGAGTCATCAAAACGATATATCGTACAATTTACAGTGGTCAAATAAAACTGTAGTGGTTTGCTCACTCCTCTGACCTAGCGGATAGCGGGAAATTAAAGAAGTCGAGCACTGACACAAGGTAGTATTGACTCCATGTGGCGTGATATTCATAGGTTTGAGCCGTGAAAATGGTTTCTTATATAATATAAGTTAAGAACCTAATGGGAAGTTGAAGAAGTGGAGCTCAAACACTGCAGTAGGGTAATTTCTGCATTTAGATCAGATGCTTATAATGATGTTGATTCCATGCATTCCAGCCTATACTGTGCAATGACTGTGAGAAGAAGGGAAGTGCTGCTTTCCATTGGCTGTATCACAAGTGCTCTTTTTGTGGGTCCTACAACACTAGGCTTCTGTGAATATTGCCCCTTTTGTGGGCCACATGGATGGGCTTGTATGATTTTTGTAGTTGTCATTCAAACAAGACAATTTCTAATGTTATATTTATTTTCTTTCTTATTTTTGTTATCTCATTTAGTTGAAAAATT
>JAODPA010100593.1:0-21370 GCA_025585075.1 Nepenthes mirabilis | reverse complement strand
CTTTAATTTAGACTACTAAATTTAGTTAGGAATCTAAAATTTTAATTCATATTAACAGAATTCATATTATTTTTTGTAAGCAATATTAATGCGTCTCGAGAATTTCAATTATTATATAAATTAGAGAGCCACCTTATCATGTACGGATGTTTAAACAGAAATCGATCCAATCTTCGTAATTTAAAATTTTGATCTTACGTATCATAATAAGACAAACAAGTAATAAGAGGTATACGGAATTTACTATACGGTATATTCTCTGACGATTAATTCAGAAATCTTTCTACTCGGAAGAGAGAGATGTAAGGAAATAAGTGCGAGAATACAGAGTAGATAGGGATTAGTGTTTATTTGGAAGGCAATACTCCATTTGGTACATTCGACGGGTGGAGTGGCTTTGATTTATTCACTCAGTTCGTAGAGTATTTGATTTAGGAAATTATATACTTGGTTGGTGGAGTGTCTCACTTCTCTTTTTTTATCATCTGACTTTGTCCCCTTTTTCCATGGGGGGAGATTATAATTATAGTGAGAGATGACATTTGGTTGATGGATCCCTAAATTAATGCGTGAGCGTGATACCTCTTCGATGGTGAGGGATATTACTTACTTGTGTAATGGCCACTTTCATTCAATGCCTAGACCGCTCGACTTCGCACTTAATCCAGAGGGTAGCCACCAATTGTGATGCAAAATAATAAAATCCTAATCATGCTCAAAAACACTACAATCTATGCTAACTAACTAGACCATCAATCTTGAAATAAAAGTAATTAAATTTCATCGTCTTTGTTGAAAAGAAAAGTAGAGAACAAGCCTTTCACTTTTTTATTTTGTTTAAATAAACTTTAAATCTAAGCAATTCATTTAGTGCTAATTTGGTTCAACCATTACGTCTTTTACCTTATGAGTTTAAAAGTGTCTTCTGTTAGGTTGTTATTACTTGGACCTCTTATCTTTCCCTACACTGGATTTGAGCTAACCCGATTCTTACTATACCTATCACTAGTCCCTCAAGTTTGGAGGTTTGAATTTTAACTCCCAACTTGTTATTGATGGGAGACTAGTTGCAAATTCATCTTGCGTGTTCCTTTTCCAAATATTCTGTCAATTTGGGGTCTTATTTGGTAGAATTTGATTTTCTTCCATCAATTCTAAGATGCATTATCTTCTCGAATTGAATGCTCGTTGATCAATCCTCTTAGCTATAAATAGCGAGGCTTCCTTTACTTTGCATCATAAAACGTCATTTGCCTGCCAAGTAGTATGATTGTTCAAAACCAGCATAGAGCCTTCGCTGTCACAAGCTAGAGTCGGTAGAAGTTCCTCTCCAACATTTGAAATTGAGATCCGAGAATATGTATAAAGTTTGTCTTAATTACCCTCTTTTATATGGGAAGCCACCTTAGTTTTTCTCTTTTATATCCGTCCCAAAACCAGGCCATTGTCATCACACAGGCTTTATCATGACAATATTTCAATAATCACAACTTGAGTGACAATAGCAAGTTTTGGTGGATCGTTTTTTCTCTCCCCTCTCTATCTAAAATGAGTAGTTCTTAGAGTATTACTATTGTTTCTTTCTGGGGAGAGGGCCTTTCTTCTTTTTGCGTCTATCCCGAGCTTGGGCCCCACATGTTGTATCGGTGCTCTTTATCTTGCTGGTTCTCATGGAGGTGATCGAGATATACATTACTGACGTGGGTGGGTGTCTTTCTTTCTCTTGTCATGTTGCCGCTCCATGGCTTCCTCATCTCCTTCCAAGTTATACTTTTACTATTGTAAGCTTGTACGTTGTGAAAAGAATTAATGAATGAAACTACCTAAATATTGTTTATTTTCATGCTGAATAATTGGAACACTTGAATGTTATTTTTCATCGTTTAATTTCTAATAATCTAACAACCTAGACCACTAATAACTTATTTTTTTGACAATTCAACTTATAATAATTTATTTCAAATGCTCTGCTAGGCATTTGTAAATCAATCAAATTGATCTCGAGTAACATTAGTGTCACCTGCCATCAATCTGTCACCTTGGAAAATGATGTGTTAGGGTATCATAACCTGTGTTGTGCTGCATATACACCAATTTGGATATTAGAGTCATCATATATCTGCCTGCTACGTTGGGAGGCATTGTGTCAGGCCATTATTACTATTACAATGAAACTAACGAGCGGCAGCACACTTTGGTGTTGGCACGTGTCTTAACCATTATGGCGACGCACCTCTTCAGTACCCTTAAACGACGTCGTTTCTAAGCTAAAGTTTTGGCTATTTAAACTCTAGCACTCCTATGTTTCTTAAATCCTAGTTTACTCTTTTCTTCTCACCTCCATGGCTTCTCGAGCAACTTCCTAATGCATCGCTGCGATCCATTCTATCCTCACTTGCAATGATATGGACGATATGTATAAGAAGTATAATATTTCCATCATTGTTCCATATATAATGCCTCAACTTGATGATAGAGAGCCTACACACATCGGCTCGACTTCATCACCATTTATGAGGCCTATTTGAAAGAAGGCCTTCACATTCCTTTTGCAAAAACGTTGTATAAGATTTTGAAGGCTATTCAGATTCCTGTTGCACACCTCCACTCCAATACTCTCAGATACTTGATTTATTTGTGTATCTTTTTTTTTTTTACTATAAGAAGCTTCTCCTAGATGCTCGAACAGTTAATATGGTCTTCCTGTTCAACTAGAATGCTAACTGGATTTCTTTTACCCCCACAAGAAGTGCAAAATAAGTGGGGGTAATCCTAATTCAATAAAGGGTTGAAAGGATTGATATTTTTAAATTGTAATCCCTTCTGACTGGTTTCTTTCTAATAAGTGGGATAGGATGAATCCCGCCTACTCTGGAAATGTCCTAGAAATTGAATCTTGCATGACCCGATTGTTGACGGAACTTATCGAGGAGAATGTCATCTTTCTTCGAAGGATGGGTACTTGACTGACCCGGAAGGCATTTACTAATGTTAGTTGGGAGGTCAAAACGTAAGGGGAGGATACCACTATTATACCTTTTTGTCGACCTAAGAGGAAGTCGGGAGCACTTTTCATCTAGGACTCTCCTGAAAGGGCAATCGGTAGGGAAGATCCTCTATCATCTCCTTCGACTGATTATGATCGGGCCATCGACGAGTACTGTGATGCAATGGTTGCATCGCACATAGGCGACTCATCTCGGAGGCCAGGTTCTGTTCATTCTTCTTCGGTTCATCTAGTTTTTGAAGAAGTGACCAAAATTGTTGAGGGCAGTGAAATTCCATTACCCACTACTTTGAAAATAAATGACCTTGTCGCCAGCAAATCGCATGAGTTGATCGATGCTCCATTTATGGCTGAATACGAGCTCCCAATTTTGGTCAATTCGTTGCTCAATGAGCCTATCTCCACACCTTCTGCTGTTTTTTTTGTTGAGGAGCCTGATAATAACGATCGGATGGCAGAAGGATTCAATGATAATAATTCGGAGGCTGCAGATGTAGTGGAGGTTCCTCGCACTGATGCTTTAGCATCCAAGCACCCAAAGAATTTGGGTGCTTACACTCCTCATGAGTTTAAGGTTCCTCTCTATTATTACACATTGCCTCTTCTGTACTAAAAGTCTCCATCCATTTTCGGGCTGAAAGTTTTTTCTAGTCCATGTTTTTAGGAGAGATTGATTTTTGACAATGTATCACTTGGGAAACTATTGATTTTTTTATTGTTCTTTTTGTTGTCATCTCTTGTGATTGGCCATTTTTCTTTGCAGTCGTAGGAATTGGTTCGTTTGATCGAAGACAGGCTGTACCAATGAGATGCTAAAATTTTTCATTTGTCTTAAACGTACACCTTTCCTGTTGCTCTTAGGGAGATGGTGATCCAGGTTGATGCTGCCACTGCCAAAGCTAAATAGAGTCAAGATTAGGCAGCTTTCCTCGACCGTAAGTTATCCAAGTGGTTGGCAAGATCCCAAAAGCTCTGAGATAAAAGATCTTTGGCCCTAAATCAGATTGCCTCACCCAAGGACAACCTCTAGGAGGTTGAGTAGCAATTTGCCAGTCTTCAAATCAAGTGTGCTCGACTCGAAGGAGATCTGAGGATACGTCTTCATCCAGAAGAGGTTGGACCTACTCTGGATGACAGATTCAGAAACGAATTCCATTACTATAGGTGGATCATGTCCTTGGTCGCTCTCGACTTTCCTCTTGGCTATCTTGACCCAAGAAATTTTGAAGCTCCTCGTCGTTCGGATATTATGGATTTTTTAGGGTCAGGTGGGAAGCCTATGCCACGATCACCGAGGGGTTCCTTTCCTTAGGTATGTTATGTTGTTCGAGTGTTGGCAATTGACAGTATCATTGTGATCTTTTCTCAGATGTTTTTGATCTCCATGTTGTAAATTCTGATTTATCAATAAATCAGCTAGATTGTTTTGATTATTGTCACTGATATCTTTTCGTATATGTTGAATCTTTTACTTAACATGTGATTTGTTTGCTGATTAAGCGTGGTTGCTATTGTCACCAAGCTTGGTTAGACATACTTGTCTAATTATGCTCAATCTTGTGAGAGGGCGATATAGCACTCTTTTTGTTGGATATAGCACTCTTTTTGTTGGGTGGTGCTCTTTCCTGTGGGATGACGTTGTTGCATGCATGCTAGGAAAGCCACTTTTTTGATTGATTAAGTTTGGTTGTCATAGTCGCCAAGTTTTGATAGAGCCTAATTTGTCGACCACACTTAACTGATGGTGGTTGTTCCTATTAGAGGACATCATTGTACTCGTACGTCAGGCCCTAATCCATCGACCATTTTCAACTGGTGGTGTTCTTTCCTATGAAAGGAAGTTGTTGCATGCATACTAAAAAAGCTCCCTAAGTTTTCTTTTATTTTGACATCTTTAGAAGGGGTTAGACTTTTTTTAGCAAGCCCCCTGGGCCTTTACATTCGACCTCATTTGGGTCACTTAGTTGTCTTGATTGAAATTTTACATTTGACCTCATTTGGGTCACTCGGTATTTTGGCTGAGGATTTGACCCTGCTTTTAGCAGGCCGACTTACAGGTGAAAATTTTCACCCGACTTAGAGTCAATCTGGCTCATTTAAATTTATGCAAAGACATGCAAGTATTCATATGAGTAATATAATAAATGTATGATAGTATTATTAATTGTTATGGAAACTAATACATCATACACAATCCATATGACATGTGCAGAACTTACCCTCATTTGGCTTGAGTTTATTGGTAGTATTTTTTGAGGTGGATAGTGTTCCACATCCTTGGGACTAGTTTTTTTTATTTTGGGTGCATGACTTGTATGTATCGTTTTAAAGAATTACTAAGACTAGGAACGTTCCATTCCAATTAGGGGACAGTTTATGCCTGTCAGCAGTTTTACCCATTACCTCTATATTATGTAGAACTAGATCCCCACCTCAAATTGGTAAACTTTTCACATTAGTGTTATAGTACTGAGCAATTCGTTACTGGTAAGTTGCTATCCATAGCCTTGGTGGGTCTCGAGCTTCTTCGAGTAAGTCAAAATGCTCTCTAAGAAGTTGGGAGTTGCTTTGTGGGTTAAAACTTTTGACTCAAAGGTTGGGCAGCCCGATCTTTACCAAAACAACTACCTCTGTCCAATAACAGAAGCTGAACAACATTTCTTATGTAGGTTCCCTGAGGGTCATCTAGTAGGACCATAGCACGAATGGCAACTCATCCACCTAAGGGTCCCCTGTGTCTTCTAGCTTTGTTTTTAACCCATGTAGTAAGGTCCAATTTATTACTTCTACTTGTTTGTTCACCTGGGGATATGCGATAGAAGTATGAACTAATTGAATTCCCAAACTTGTATAATACTTAGTGATTCCCTTGGTAGTGAATTAGATTCCGTTGTCAGTCACTATGACAATAGAAATCCTAAATTTACAGATGATATTTTATCGAACAAACTCTGTCGCATTCTATTTGGTTATCCGTGCCTGTAGAAAAGCCTCTACCCATTTTTTGAAATAATCAATACCAATTATGATAAACTTTCTCTATCCTTGTGCAATGGGCAATGGGCCTAATATATTGGGCCTCCACTGTGCGAATGGCTAGGGTGACTACAATGTGGTGCAGTTTTGTATGTGGCCGATGAGGGACACTTCCATAAATTTGATAATTTTTGCATTTTTTCACGAATTCCATGGCATCTCACTTCATCATGGGCAAATAATAGCCTTGTCTATGACTTTGAATTCCATGTTCTTTCCCCCTATGTATGACCTACGAATCCTGAGATGCACTTCGCTTAGTGTGTCGTTAACTTCTTTTAGTGTTAGACAAGGGATGGAGTACCCTCATTGGTACAGTCTTCCATCCATGAGGGTGTATCAGCCTGCTGTCCTCTTTATGTGTTTGGCGTCATTTGGGTTTTCAAGTAGAAGGCTTTCATCTAGGTTCTTTTTGTATTGAGTCATCCAAGTATCGCCGTTTGAGATCTAAAGTATCTCTTCTTTTGAGATTTCTACGTTTAGGACAGTGAGAATCTTTATAATTTCTCTAGCGTATTGCCTTAGATTTCCAGTCATTGTTGCTTTGCTAGCTGATCCATCTTCTAGTTGTCTCTCTCGAGATGTGGAGAATTTTCACTATGTCAAATGCCTCGGTCAAACCCTTCACTCTGACAAGGTATCTTGCAAGCAGTGGGTTGGACACACCAAAATTTTTGATGACTTGGTTAACGATAAGTTTTGAGTCACTATGGTTGACCTGGTTTTTGGTTGACCACTTCTTCGCTATTTTAATCCCAACTAAAAAGGCCTCGTACTCAGCGACGTTACTGGTGGCCGAAAATTCGAGGGTCATAAAGTATTTCATCTTCAACTCATCCAAAATTCTCAAGACCGTACCTGCTCCACTCCCTGATTAGGATGATGATCTTTTCACTTGCAAGATTTAGGGCGGAGCCTCTTCTTGGTAATGGGTGTCTTCATACTTCTCAATGTCTTCAGGAATTGGGGTTGTCGTTTTGATTATAGAATCTGTAAGAGCTTGACCTTTTATGGTTGGCATTGGTCAGAATTCTATATCAAACTTGCTCAATTCGATAGTCCATTTGATCAATCATCCGAACATTTTGGAGTTCTGTAAAATTTCCTTTAGTGGTTGGTTGGTTAGGATGATGATCTTCTGGGTTCAAAAGTATAGTCGCAACTTTCTAGGGAAGTGAACTAGTGCTAGAACGATTCTTTTGACATGCGAGTAATAAGTCTTGATATCTGTCAATATTTTGTTGACATAGTAGATCAGTTATTGTACCTTGAACTCATGCCTAACAAGGATTTAGTTTAGCGTTGTGTCGGATAATCCCAGATAAAGGTATAATTCCATGCCTTTTTTCACAAAGGTCAAGAGAAGTGGATTGGTGAGGTATTCCTTTAGTTCTTGGAAGGCTGCCCAACAGTCTTCTGTCCACTAGAAACCATTTTTCTTTATTTTTCTCAGGGCCTTGAAAAAGAGAAGATATTTTTCTATAAACTTCACATGGAATCGGGAGAGTGCTGAGTCACTCGATTAGTCTCTAGACTTCTTTTACGATTTGAGGTGGATTTATATCCATGATAGCTTTTATCTCCTCGGGTTTACTTTGATTCCTTGGTGAGATACAATAAACCCCAGGAACTTTTTAGAAGTTACTCTAAATACACACTTTGTTGGATTTAATTTCATCTAGTGCACTTGGAGCACCATGAAAATTTCACCTAGGTTGGAATATGGTTATTGACTGCTATACTTTTGACAAACATGTCATCTATATACACATCCACATTCTTATCGATTTGTGCCTTGAACATTTTGTTCACTAGCCTTTGATATGTGGCTCCTGCATTCTTCAGTCCAAAGGATATATAACTTTGTAACAGTATATGTCCTGATTAGTCATGGAGAAGTTGAGATTTTCATTATTGGGACTCATCATAGCCTGAATAAGCATCCATGAAACTTAACAACTGGTACCCAAATGTCGAGTCTACCAACAAGTTAATTCTTAGTAACAAAAGGCTATCTTTCGAACATATTTTTTTTCACGTCAGTAAAGTCAACACACATCTTCCATTTTCCATTACTTTTTTTGATGAGTACTGATTTGATAATTAGTCTGGATACTGAACCTCTCTTATAAAGCCTGCATCAAGTGGCTTCCTGAGTCATTCTCTCATGGCAATCAGTTTCTCAGTGGAGTGGTCCTCCACTTCTACTTGATCGGCTTCTGACTAGGTCAGCTTGTGACTAGGACCAAGATCTAGCCTATGGACTATCATGTCGATAGAAATTCTCGGCATATCACAGGTATCCATGCAAATACATCAAAGTTTCATCGAAAAACTCATCAACTGTTCACATTGGTGACCCATAGAGAGCTTTCGATCAACACACATTTCTCGGGCTCATTCAGATCTAGCAAAATTTAGTCGATTGACTCGTCAGATTGACCTTGCTGTAATGTTACTTCATCCCGAAAGTCAAAATATTTGATCGGCTGATACGGAATTACCTGATTGACTTAAGATAAGTATCACGTTTGGTCGGTAATAAGGCCGCCTAGGATTTCTCTGACTCCATATGCTATCATCAAATTTCATCTTTAAATGTAGGATCAACATCACTATTATGAATGCAACTAGGTAGGGTCATTCCATCATGTCTCAAATCCCAATTTATGATTAATTCTTAATTCATTTATAATTTCTTAACTGATTATTCCTTCCTTATTGTGATTCAAATGTAAACTCTACGCCAATACCTCAACCAACCATACATAAAATATTATATTAAACAGAGGACCCAAATATGATTGCTACGTCACTCATAGCTCTGACACTGACCTAAAAACGTGATGTCGGACCATATGCAATGAATGGTGCTTGCAAAGACATAACCAAAGAAATAAAATTCTATAATCACAGTCATGAATGCTGCTGTTGGGCAGCTGACCCACATACCAATAACTCGCAAATACATCACCGAACATTAACAATATTCATACGATAGATAGTCGACCAACTAATTTCATATTTGACCTACTAACCTCAAATAGATAATAACATTAAATTCATTATTCAACGCCATTCACAAGTTGCCAACACTTGCAGCGATGACTCCACCGAGACCATATGTCACATAACAACATTTTAGACAACTAAATACTATCCGAAAGCCAAATACATAACATTTCATTGTGTGAAATTGAAATTAAACTAAATACAATATATCGATACATTAAATAATGTCCGAAAATATGACATTAACATTAATTTCATCACTAGAAACATAAACTATAACTTCTTCGGCCTTCACTCCTGTTCATCCGATAAATATTCATACATGTCATCTGAGAGGTTAGTAAAACAATAAGAAAGTGAGCCAACAGCTCAAGAAGGAACATACTATGTCAATGAACATGTATTAGCATTTAAAACATATCAGAATAGATTATGGAACATGATCGGATGCAAATACATGAACTTGTGCAGAGAAATACTATGATAAAGTTTCTAGATTTTTTTTCTTATCTTATCACCTTTGTATCCTTAAAATATGTTTAATTCTTCATTTTCTTTAAGGATCAGGGTCGATAGGTCTTCCGGCTAAAAGAGTAGACAATCAAAGATTGGATTGTGTATATTTTTACACAACCAAAAGTAATACGTTCATATTTAAGATATAGAGGTGGGCCACTTATATATAACCCTATATATATGACCAAATATCACTTTTTAACCCCAAAATGATAGGGTCGAATATCGCTATATCACTATAATATGTTAAGGTATGTCATAATATACTACTCGTTACACATAATCCATGGTCCAATATTTAACTTAGAAAAACTCTACATTTAACTTTTTACTTCTTGGTTCTCATCCTTTTGCGAAATTGTTCATCATTCTTAACATAATTGTAGAGTTGCATTTCAAAATTTCATAATTTTATGGTTATAATTTTATGAGAACTTAATCATATTACAATTAAAGGCATGAAAAATTTTGGACAGTTTCAAAATACAACAAAATGTAGAAATTTAGCGTGTGTCTTAATTTCTAGACCTTAAATGTTGACATATATACATTTTTCCAACTTCTATAAAACATATACTTGATAATTTAGAACTATATAAGTTACAACACGAAATTAAAGCATGAATTTTAGCAAATTTCAGTAAAAAAGTAGCAAAAATCAACAACATGAATAAATTCTAAAATATTAGCTTTTGCACTTTACATACATGGCTTATTTCACTAAATTCTTAAAGCATGCGGCGGCTTATCTTATAAGTCCAGAATATACTATAGTATGAGATACGAAATTCATCACATGTAGGATCATTAAATCATGAATTGAAGATATGTATCCAGTTGAAGAATAATATTTAGAATATGTGTATGAGTATATAAACATATGTCACATAAACTTGCTACAAAATCATGGAAACTTTACATGCATGCTTAGTATGGACAATATAACTTTAAAATTCATGACATAGTTAAGCAATGGAATAAGAATTGTTCATAGAAGTAAGAAATGAGTAGCAACAAAGGAATGAGAGTATAGAGTACATTTGCCTTTTCTCTAAATTCATCAAATTCTAGCCTCAAATAACTTGAATTGGACCTTCTTCAGCCTTCTCAATCTTCCTCTCTCTTTTCTCCTCAACTCTCTCTCTCTTCTTTGGAAACCACAGCAAGAAAATGATAGAAAATGAGCTCGGTGCCTTTTATAATAGTCTGGCACTAGGACGCTAATCGAGCGTGTAT
This sequence comes from Nepenthes mirabilis, assembly GCA_025585075.1. NCBI lineage: Eukaryota > Viridiplantae > Streptophyta > Magnoliopsida > Caryophyllales > Nepenthaceae > Nepenthes > Nepenthes mirabilis. Next base: position 10,563 of record JAODPA010100593.1, on the reverse strand, counting down.
CGAGCGCCATCCTTACTAGAATCAATGCTCAAGCATAACTTAAGCAATAATCAAGCATAAACGTTTTGGTTTCAGAGCTCGAGTGTAGGTTGGGCCCCCCTCGGGCGTCACTCCACTTGACCCACATCTGACCGAATATTATTTTTTGACCAAATTTTTTATATCTTTTAACTTTAATTTTAATTATATTAATTTAATTAGTTAAAATTATTATAATCCAAAGACTCAGGCGTTACAATCCTAGTATAGCATTGTAAATCGAAGGTCAGTTGACTACTAGGAATGTGAGTATGCATGACACTATCTTTCGGTATGTTTCTAGTGTGACCTCTAATTGAATTGTCCCATGGATCAAGTTGGTTCATTATCCAATTTGTATAAGGGTCCCTCAACCACTTTTATCTGCTTTTTTTCAATTTGAGTATAAAATAGGTATTAAGATAAAGAAAATTTCTTAAAATTTTATTATTCATGAAGACTTATTTTAATTAGTAGTCGAGGGGATCATCCAAAATGAGCACAGATACAACAAGAGGATCGGAATGAGGAGTTATTACATGAGTCATATTATCATTACTAAAACTAATTATATCATTTCTTACTCCTAGTATCTACTACTTGTTGCTGGAAGCCTTCTCTAGGTGGTTCGAAACTTTATTTCTATGCCATTTTGTTGACATCGTATTAATCACTTCGGCCGCAACCTAATTACGTGGCTACTCTTGCTGCCCTAACTTGTCAATATTTGCACTCTCGAAGGTTTATGCCGAGTCTCTCAAGAACTTATTGAGATACCATGTTAGATAAAGGTCTCAGTCTCTTTCTATAGAATCTGAAAGTCCTCGGTACTATGACCCGGAGATCAATAGTAGAAACAGTATTTGGATTGATCTCCTTCTTTCGAGTTCTTGGGCTACTTGGGCCATTTCAGAAACTTTTTATTCCAGATATACATTAGGACGTTCATCTGAGTGACATTCAAAGGAGTTAGGTTTAGGGGCCTATAACCCCTTCGGAAACTCTATTTTCTCCTCGGTTGCTTTGAGATATTGGGTGGTGAAATTGTCTCCATTCCTATTCTTCCCACTCATTGATCCCAGATGGTAATCAGTGTGCTCTGGCCTCTTCGCTTCGTTGGCATCTTCGATGGCAATGTATGCACGGGTGATGATCTCTATCTTAAGAAAGGTCTTGGGCTCTTACTAGACCGAGTATTTAAAGAATTCACCCAATTGCATGATTGCCATGAAAGAATTTAGTTTCACCTCATCGGTTAGCTTTGATATCCTTTGGGCCTCTACATTGAACTGGGCAAAAAAACACATCAGACTCTCATTTGGCCATTGTTGGATGCGGATCAGGTGCCATGACTTGTTTTTCTCCCTTCTGTTGGAGGCAGATTGCAACAGAAAGTTATCGGCTAACTTCTAAAATGTTCTGATTGAATTTGGTTGCAATTGATAGAACCAAATTCGTGCATCCAACTTAAGGGCCAGTGGGAAGTAGAGACACAAAGCCAAGTTATATAGACATTAGAATCCCAACAAAGTACAGAAGTAATCCAAATGGTCCATGGGATCAGAACTTTTATTGTAGGTGTGACATCCCACAGCCTCTCTTTTGCCATTAACCATTGTCATAAGTAATTAATGTGATACATACAAATATAAAGAAACACAGGATTTATACAGTTGCCATGTCATCAGTGGTTCCAACACAGTATAGTGAGAGTACGATGTTGGATCTCATTAAGAAAAGATGCCTGCTAAAAATCTAATAAAAAAACTCACAATATGCCTACTAAAGATCCTAAATGGTCTATGGGATCAGAACTTTTATCGTAGGTGTGACATCCCACTTCCTTTCTTTTGCAATTAACCATTATCATAAGTAATTAATGTGATACATACAAATACAAAGAAACACAGGATCTATATAGTTTCCAAGTCATCAGTGGCTCTAACACAGTACAGTAAAAGTACGATGTTGGATCTCATTAAGGGAAGATGCCTGCTAAAAATCCAATAAAAAAACTCACAATATCCTGTGAAAGTATATATAATATCACCAAAATAGAATACAGTATTTCATACTTCTAAGGTTTTACATAATTTTAGTACATCAAAATCCAAAACATATATTCTAAGCATCAAAACCTATCTTCCTAAGTATAGGAAAACTCCCATCTTCATTCCTATTTATCTAGCATCAACTCGTGCAACTCATATGAAGGTTAATAAAAATAATAAGAAAGTGAGTCAAATACTCAATAAGATATAATATATAACAATAAACATGCACATTATATTTAAAATATATCATCAGAGGGAATAGAAGACGTAATGCATATATAATAATAAAATATGTATAGAAAATATTTGCATGATGTATTCAACCTTCTTTATCTAATCCTTTTACTATCTTAACTATCAAACATATTGAAATCTTATTTATCTTAACGGACCAGGACAAATGACCTTATTGGCTAGTAGAGCGGATAGTCGAGGAAAGGGTTGTGATCGCTTCAACACAATCTAAGACCTCATCCTCTTATTCAACAGCCAAAGGTAGGCAATATATACCTATAACTCGGTAGATGAAGTCGTAATCTGCCCTCATTTTCTCACAGGCTAGGGGTAATTTTTCGATTACCACTACAATATTTTTAGGTATGTTAGGAAATATTACCCTCTAAATATTTTCTTGGCCAAATTTCTTAATTCTTTTTAAGATTTTTATGGAAGCTCCATACATTTTTTTTGTTCTTCTTAATTTTTTCACTTCGGGAGAAAATAGTCACAATTTCTAATTTTTATAAAGCTTCTAATCATACTTTTATAAATATAGGAACTAAATTCATAATAATTTCATATTTACAGTAATAAAATTCAGCAAAATTAGCAACTCCAATTTTAGATAAAATTCAGCAATAAAGTTTGACAATAAAATTCAGCAATAAAGTTTGACAATAAAATTCAGTAATAAAATTTAACACCGAATCTCAGATTTATCAAATTTCAGATTTAAAACTAACAAGGCATGTTACAGAATTTTCAAATCTAAAATCAACAATTCAATACCAAATGACAGAATTAGAATCAGCAATTCAACAAAGCCTAATACAACAAAACATAATACAGTGATAACAACACATATGGATATGAAATTCCTTCGATAAAATCATGGAGAAATGATTTTCGTGCCATATTTACTTTAGAAACTTAACGGAGATGAGTATTAGAATGATAACACTCAAAGGAATCAAAAAATATTAACAACAAGAGAAAAAGAAAACTTAAGATACACTTGCTTCCGTATGATATACCGAAATTCTTACTTCGAACCTTCCAAAACAAGCTACCCAGAAGCTTTCCTCCTTTCTCTTTCCTCTTCTCTCTCCTTCGGCCTTTCTCTCTCTATTCTCTCTCTCATCTATCTCTTCCATCGCATGAAAAAGCAGTGGAAGCTGATCCTCGACAAATTTTGTAACAGACCAATGCTTAAGGGCGGCTCAGGCACAGATCAAGCGCAGGGCTGCTGGAACCAACGCCTTCTAGGCACTTAGGTGTGTGACAGGTGCGCCCGGCTCTGCTCCCAGTGCCATAGGCTCTCGGGAGGGATGGGGTAGGCACAGCAGTGCCACATTAGGGGCGGATGCACCACTCATCCGCTTTCCAATTTTCCTTTTTTTAACATTGTTTTTCGTGTCTTTTGAATTCAATTTCAATTATATTATTTTAATTAATTATGGTTAATATAATTGTAGAACTCAAATCTTACAATCCTCCACTCCTTATAAAAATTCTATTCTCGAAATTTAGGCACTTCTGTTCTTACCTTAATCCTCAAATGGATAGGGGGATTCTACCCGATTTATCTTTGCGCTCCAATAACAATTCTACAACTAAAAAATTTTCCAAAAATATAATAGCCAAAGGGGTTGTTGTATTTCTCAAAACTAGGTTCCCATGAATTCGAATCAAATCTCAACATAAAGCCAGTTCTCGATGATCAACGACGGCTTTAACCTGAGCACACACAAAGGATTATCCACCCATTTTTGCAACATACATACATATAACATATCATAATGTTTCATTAACTTGCAACAAAGCTAATCTATAGGTTATCTTTCCGACCTATTGAAAACCTTGAATAGCCCAATGATCTTTTGTCTCAATCCATCCTTTGTCTCCAAAATTCAAAATTCTTTTCCTCGGAGACACCCTTAGGAACACGTGGTTGTCCACATCACTTCAAATCTAATCTTTTCCTAATTAACAGGAAACCTATACGAATAAAGTCTCGAAAGGGATTATCCTATTACTCGGCTGATAGCTATTATTGCAAGGAAATTCAGCGAGTGGCAATTTAGCCATCCCAATTGCCTCTTATCCTTTAAAATTGATATCCTTAATTCGAGTTTCAACTCAGATTTTCTTTATCAATCCCCAAATCAATCTTAGAACTCAGGGCTACAGGTCCACACGCTTCTACCGTGCCACTTTGATTAATCATTTGTTTGCTAATCTAATGCCATATCAAATATTTTTACTCTGCCCAATTTATTATGCAAACTAGCCTCAAAATTTGGCGCAACCTCATATCACAAGCAAAACCTTGATACTGGAATACATTGGAATCTTATGATCTCATTGGCATACTGGCAAGCCAATGTATCCCTCAAGTATATCATTTAAATCTGCAAGAAATGGGCTAACCTTGGCAGTAATCCATAATCATCCAAATAGTCATCCTAAATAACCTCGAAACAATATCCTTCGTTGTATATATATATATATTCCTTCCTAGGAGTCAGTAAAGAAAGTAAAAATCCTAGAGGCTTCTCCTACTCAATTTTCTCCCATTAACACACATATAAGCCACATAAGTCACAAATTTCCTTTTCATATTCTGCTACCAAAAGAAATCACATATTTCGATCTATGGGCCACAAACAAAATTCTCTCCTTATTCTTCAATATTTGGAACGAAATTTTATCCTAAAAACAAAGAGTTTCCCAAATCTCTAGCAATTCCAAACAATTACAAATACGACTCATTACCTAGATTCATCTACATATGTTGTTGCAAATTCAACTCTTCCAATGAAATAAATGCCTCGAACCACAAACTTCTTCTCAAAATCTTCATCCCGGATGAAATTTGTTCATTTTTGCGTCAAATCAAAATCCTCAAAATTTTCACAAATTGCTTATCAAATTTAACAAAACCTATGAAACTACGCTCTTTCGCAACATTTGTCGGTATTTCTCAAGTTACTACCGTTTCAATTTTTCTTCAGATCTTCGGACATATCACCTTTAGAAATAATATAACCTAAAATGACACTTTTTTTAACTAAATTTCACATTTATTCAAATATCCACATTTCTTTCAAGATCTGCAACAAAATCCTCAAATGGATCTTATGCTATTTATATTTGAATAAATTAGATTATCATCAATGAAGCCATCATAGAATTGACCCAATTACAACCAAAAAATTCAAAAGATTCACAAAAAATGTTGACGAAATCACAAACCCAAAAAGTCACCACTGAACTCATAGTGGGCATACCTTAATCCTTAAGGCTGTCTCAAATACATTTTTGATTCATCCTTAATTAATAGTATTTCAGATATAGATCGGTCTTAGGAAACATTGAACCTTTACAATTGATTAAACAAATTACCTATAAATTCCTAATACTCTCTTATCGAACAATTTATCTCCTAAACAAATTAGAATTTCAACAATTCATAGATAATTTCATCGATTCATCTTGCACACCCCAAAGTATTAAAACACTTCATGACAACACTTGACCGATACCTCATTGTTTCAATGTGGGATCCTCAAAATCAATACCAAATTTGACACAACTCAACAGTAACTTCAATTTACCGATCCAAAAATAATCTAAGTTAATCATCTCCTCTAAGAAACATTATCAAATTCTCATACAGCTAGAAAATCCTTTATAACCACAAAATGACGCCTAAATGTGGTCATATGTACCAAACAACTCGGCACACATCCTCAGCAATTGACTTGTAAACAAAACGATATCAATTTTATCGCCTCTTGATCGACTCTGCTTCACACTCAAAATTCACAACCCATATTACAAATCAGAATATTCTTACTAAACAATCCATACTAGCATGGAGACTCACCAACTAAATCACCATAATTTCATATCAAAGTCCAGCGCATCAAATAAAATCATTAATCATATCTACTGATCCAAACCGAATACCTAGGGTGCACCATAATCATGACCAACAATCTCATAGATATTGATGCAACTAATGCAAGGTCTGATCATCAAATTGATGAAAGAATTTGGGAAATACAATGAAGGTATAGACTCTAGATCTATAAATAATACATGTGCTAAAATGTCAAATTTAAAAAATTTTACTTTTCACTACGGTAGACGATGCATCTGCATTTTGTGTCATCACTGCAAAACCTCAATCAGAAGCACTAGACTTCCTCGCCATCCTTCTCCAAAGATAAGGACAATCCTTAATTATGTGGTTGATCTGTCTACAATTGAAACAATTTTCCAACCTTTTGTAACATAGCATCCCTCCATGAAATTTTCTATAATGTGGGAATACAGGGTTTAATGATTGTGGGTCCAATATATCCTAGATTTCTGCATATTTCTTTCTTCTCTTTGTCGATTTGGCTTTTTGTAAAACCTTTTTGACCCTGAACTTTGGCTGAAATTTTGACCACCACAACTAGCTAACTTTTTCTCAAACAATCTTTCCTTTTCCTGGTCCTCGCCCAGACTGGGTCCATCATGGCTTTCAAGTTCTGCCATATCTTAATTCTATCACAAAACATTAATCAAATTAGATTATCCTATCTTAACTAAGTATTCAATTTAAGACCCTGACTCAAAGTCAATCAAACTCAAAGTTCAAACCAAAATTAGTCAGCTTAGACATCAAACTGAAATCCATCAACCTTAAACCTTAACTCAAAGTTACTGAAACCTGGACCTTAAATCCAACTCAATCAAACTTAACCCCAAACAAAAATAATTAGCCTAAACCCTAAGGTATCTTCCTTAACCTTTTTTGATACCACCTGTGACATCTCACATTTTCTATTATGTCGTTAACATTATCATAAGTAATAAATGTAATACATACAAATATAAACATAAATAGAATCCATGCAGTCGCCACGTTATCAGCGGCTCTAATACCATATAGTGAGAGTACGATATCGGATCATATTAAGGAAAGATACCTGCTAAAAATCAAACAAAATAACTTCCTACGGATGCATATATAATATCATCAAAATAGAATATAGTATTTCATACTTCCAAGGTTTTACATAATTTTAGTACAATAAAATTCGAAACATATATTCTAAGCACCAAAATCTATCTTTCTAAATATAGGAAAACTCCCATGTTCATTCCTGTTCATCTAGCATCAACTTGTGCAACTCATATGAAGGTTAGTAAAAATAGTAAGGAAATGAATTAAATACTCAATAAGGTATAACATATAACAATAAACATGTACATTATATTTAAAATATATCATCAGAGGAAATAGGAGTCGTAATGCATATATAATCATAAAACATGTGCAGAAAAATATTTTCATGATGTATTTAACATTCTTTATCTTATCATTTTACTTTCTTAACTGTTAAACACATTGAAATTTTATTTATCTTTACGAATTAGGGTTAGTAAACCTTACTAATTAGTGGAATAGACAGTTGAGGAAAGGATTGTGATCACTTCAATCTAAGGCTCACCCTTTTATTCAACACCAAAAGGTGGGTGGTACATACCTATAATCTGATAGACAGAGCCGTAATCTATTCTTATTTCTTCGCAAGTTAGGGGCAATTTCTTGATTACCATTACAATATCTTAAGGTATGATAGAGAATATTACCTTCTAAATAATTTCTTAATCCAATTTCTTAATTCTTTTTAAGATCTTTACGGAAGCTCTATACCTTTTCTTAGTTCTTTTAAAATTTCTCACTCCGAGATAAAATTCAGCATTTGTAAAGCTTCCAATCATACTTTCATAAATATAAGAACTAAATTCATAATAATTTTAGATTTACAGTAATAAAATTCAGCAAAATTAGCACCCCCAATTTTACATAAAATTTAGCAATAAAATTTGATAATAAAATTCAGCACTGAATATCTGATTATGAAATTCTAGGTTTAAAACCAGCAAGGCATACTATAAAATTTTCAAATCTAAAATCAACAATTCAGTACCAAATGAAAAAACTAAAATTAGTAATTTAGCAAAGCCTAATATAGCAAAACATAATACAACAACAATAACATATATGGATATAAAATTCCTTCGATAAATACATGGAGAAATGATTTTTGTAACATATTTACTTTAGAAACTTAATGAAGATGAGTATTAGAATAATAATTCTTGAAGGAATTAACAAAAAATTGATAACAAGAGAAAAAGAAAACTTAAGATGCACTTATTTTTGCCTAATATATCGAAATTCTTACTATGAATCTTCTGAAATAAGCTACCCTGAAATTTTTTTCCATTTTCTCTCTCTTATTCTCTCTCCTTTGGCCTTTTTCTCTCTATTCTATCTCTCTTCTATCTCTTCCACCGCTTGAAAACCCGGTGGAAGCTAATCCTCGGTCGATTTTTTAATAGACCAACGCTCAAGCACGGCTCAGGCACAGATCAGGTGCAAAGCAGCTTGAATCAGCGCCTACTGGGTGTTCGAGCATGCACTAGGCGCACCTAGGAGGTGCGGGGTAGTCGCAGTAGTGTTGGCTCAAGGCCTGATGCACCACTTGTCTAATTTGTAATTTTTTTATTTTTAACCTTATTTCCAGATCCTTTGACCTTAATTTTAATTATATTATCTTAATTAATCATAGTTAATATAATTGTAAAACTCGAACCTTATAGTAGGACTCTAGGGTCGGAATCATAAACTTATGAGGGAGTTGCTGTATCCTAATCTCCGTCATGAATAGTGACTTTTTCAAGTCGGCTAAGTGTCTATCCATGCTTCTTCTGAATAACTGCTACTCAATCTTTCTGATTCTCTCCTCTACCTGGGAGGTGGATATAATCCTCTTAGCGTTGGAAAAAGTCCTTAACTTTGAATGGTTTGACGAGATATGTTGTACTGATTGACTATGGGTTCTTCTCGGCAAGGTGCTATATAAGGCTTCTTCTCGGGCCAAAGGCTTCCCTACATCTTGGGAACAACATGGATTCTGTAGCTTTGGGCTTTCTTCCTATACTCTGAGATTTAGCCGGCCTTCCAGTCGAGTCAGGGTCCTATCGCTCATGGTCTTTTAGGCCTCGAGGTCGTTAGGCCGCAAAACCACCTCTTTGGTCAACCATTTTTTCCTCTAATTCCTCCTCTTAAATGCTAAAGTCTGAGAGTTAGAGGAAGGAGCCCCCAATAGTTGTCCCTCCCATCTAGTGTAAATGGTCTAGAGAACTTTGGATATCGTCTCAACCTGGGCCGCCAACGCCTCTACATTTATGTTGGTTATTGGATAAGTATTTCCATGGCTATCCTCTATTAGGTCATTGCCATGTGAGATAACGTCTCTGGTTGGTACGTTAGTTTGGGTCTAGATGTTGGCCATGCCCTTTATTCTCAGTTGGTGGTTAGACTATTGTTGTTCCCACAGACAGTAATAATGATTTGTCTCAAAAATTTAAATTGTTGTACAAACTAAAAAGCCGCATTATCATGTGCGGGTGTTTAAATAGAAATAAGTTTGATTTTCATAACTCAAAATTTGAATCCTGTACTCCACAATATGACTAATATGAGGTAAGAAGTATACGAGACTCGCTACTCAAAATACCCTCTAATGCTCAAGTCAGAAATCTGATTATCCAAAAGGAAATGAGTACAAAGATGTAGAGTAGATGGGGATTAGTATTTTTTTAGAGGGTAATGCACCGTTTGGTGCACTCGACGGGTGGAGTGGCTTTGATTTATACACTCGGTTAGTGAAGTGTTTGACTTAGAAAATTATGCATTTGGCTAGTAGAGTGTCTTACTTCTTTCTTTTTATCATCTGACTTTGTTTTTTTCTGTGGGAGAGAGATTGTATTTGTAGTGAGAGGCGTCGTTTGTTTGGCGAACCCCTAAATCAATGCATGGGTATGGCATCTCTTTGATGGTGAGGAGCGTTACTTGCTCGTATAACGGCTACCTTCATTCAATGGTTAGACCACTCGGCTTTCAATTGTTGGGATTACTGTAACCGCTACTTAAAGTAGTTCATTTTATGATCCATTATGATCTTTCAACATTTGAAAATTTGAGTCATATCCCTTGGTTCAGCCATTGTATCTTTTGCCTTATGGGCTCAAATACGTCTTCTATTGGGCTGTCGTTATTTAGGCATCTTATCTTTCCATACACTGGATTTGGGCTGGGTCGATTCTTACTATATTCGTCAGATTTGTTATTTTACTTGTTAATTTTTTTCATAATATAACTACTACTTCAACATAAAATCTTATTTAATTTTATTTTTAGTTT
>JAODPA010100582.1:0-15891 GCA_025585075.1 Nepenthes mirabilis | reverse complement strand
ATTTAATTTTAATTAAATTTTATTTTTTTTTAAAAATAATTAAATTATATTTATTTATTTAAAAATAAATATTTTAAAAAATAATTTCTATCTTTTTAAAATGTGAAACCCCTTTGATCCATGGTGAGGCGCAGCCCGTTTGCTACGCTGCTTTGCTGTGAGTCTGAGGTCGGTGGATAATGTGTTCTAATTTTTTAAGAAAAAGTAATGATTTTTTTTTAAACAAAAGAGAAAATACATGGACCTTTTCGATCATGCAATGAAAGTATAAATCATGGCAGACTTTTTCAATTTTTAGGGGGTTTGGGTATCCTTCACTGTGGCCCTCAGCAAATTGTACGCAGCCACTCGATGTCAGCAATGAGTTTACCTTCAAAGTAATAGATGGAATTCTCTCTGGTAAGTCTGCAGTATCTTATTAGTGTGGCTGAAGTCAGTTTCTTGCACTCAATGATACTCTTCGTATTTCAGAATTCAAGAAAATCTTCAAATTTAGGTTCGTTCATTTGGGAGGTGATGAGGTCGATACAGGTTGGTCGCTTTTCATTATTTAATTTCTTGCAAATTGGTAAATGGCAAGCAAAATCACTCTTCTATTTCTAGGGTAAAGGAAACTGAAAACATGACATTTTCAACCTGTGAAGATCAACTGATCCATTTTTAGCCTAAAAAAAAAAAAAGAAAAGAAAAAAGAAAACTGATCCTTTATTTTATCATGGATGTGAAAGTGTTCCAGAACTGCAGTAAATGGTGTGTTGTGCTTGAAAGCTGAAGATCATGTGCTCTTTTGTCCCGTAAACTTTAAGAAAAAGGTGGACACATGTACATAGGAGAAAGATCTAGAGCAGGAGTCCTGTTAGGGTTTTCCTATTTTTTATCGTCCTTCACTCCTAGCGATGAGGATTTTATTTTAATAATTTGGATTGTTGTGATTATGATAATATATTAAAATATTTTGTATCTATGTTATAATCTTAGTAATCTAAATTGTAAAGATTAAATCATTACTGTTGGGTGCATGAGAGAATTATAAAATGGGAAGACTCTAATAGCTTCTATTATAAGATGGATTCAATATATTTTAATGGATCCAGTAGATTCTGGAGATCTAGAGGAAGTGTAAAAACTAGATAAAAAAAAAACACAAGTTAAAGCAAGGGAAGCTAGTATTCTTTTCTTTTATTTCTGCACTAAGTGTGTGAGAAAAGTGGAAAATTATTTTGTATTAAATTGAATTCTCCATTACACAAGGAGGGTGTTTATAGAATATCTGGATTATATTATACAAGGAAGTAACTATAACGTGTTTTTTGGTAATTTAAGCAACTATAATGTTATGTAACTGTATTACACATGGAAAGAAATAAATGCATAGAATATTTACAAGAGTATGCCAATTTTGGAATGTTTGGTTTCCATTATCAAGTAAATATTACATTAACAAAGTGGCAGCTTGCTGGCTTGCTTAGTGTTATGTGGGACACAACACATCCCTATGTGATTGTTTTGCTGAAGCAATGGTCTAGAAGCTGTATTATAATTGCATTGTATGCCTTCTGAAAGTTTTGGTGATAGAGTAGTTCTTCATCTAAATGGCTTCCATGTCAAACTTATTATCCATCATAATGAATAGAATAAATCAAGTTTATGTGTTAGCCTGTGTTTTGGTAATGATAGAATAGAATGAAATATCGGATAATATGTGTTGGTGTCGGATCTCCTAATATCGATATTTTCTTATATCATATTGGCCGATAAACAACTTATGTAGTATTACTGTCATCTCTTTTTCTTCAAATGGATTAACCACTTAAACCGTTTTTGAATTTTCCCCATTAACTTTTCTAAATAAAACATTGTTGACTTTGAAGATGAGTCCTACCATCAAATGTGAAGTCAGGAATGTGTCTAGCTACAAGAGGGATTTAGCTCTATGGCCTACAAAGATAAAAATATCAGCTCATGTGGTATTTCCCGATATTACGACAATATCGTAATATATTGATATACCGGCAATATTTTATAATATATGGATAACATTGAATACACTGGCTGATGTACCTAAGATTTGGCCATTATATTGGTTGATATTTTTCTATTAGTTAGATTTTTAGAACTTTTTTTTGATATATTTGATACCAATACTTATTGTTTGATATGTATAATATTGATATGTTTGCGATCGATATTGATACAGATATTTTCAGTTATGGGCCTACTCCTTGTCGTTCTTTTGATTATTGTTATTTTTTTTCTCATCCCGACAATTGTGAATATGTTTCCTATTGTTAGTTGAATTACATGCTATCAGTGCAAAAATGAGGATCAATTCATTGACTTTGTCTGATCAAAAGAAAGAAAACAAAAAGGGAAGCACTGTGCACAAACCTTTCGCTATGTGTGGGGTCCAAAGGGAATATTGGGCCATTTTTGGGGTGTATTGTACCAGTCTAATATAAGAGGTTGTTTCCAAGATTTGACAAGTCACTGACAATGATTCTATCATGGCAACAAGGCTTACCTTTGATCAAAACGAGGAACAATCGGATCACTTTTTGGGTTTATTGTATTTGGTCTAATCTTACTTTATGTAAGAGGTTACATCCACGATTTGAACCAATAGCCAGTAGGTTACCGATGACAATTCTACCTCTGTGGCAAGGCTTACCTTTGACCAAGGGGAAGAAAATCATTATTGATATCAAGACTCACCCTGTTTTGTGATCTAATCTTGTATGTTGTGCAATATAAGTACTCCTGATCATTCTTATGAACTAAACATAATGCAGTCTACAATTCACTGCTATGTCTAGATGCTATTTGAATTTGGTGTCATCCTGAAAAGTTATTTTTTGTTTTGTTTGCTATTAGTTCTCCAAATAATATCTAATATCATTATAAAAGTAGTTGATCTACGTGATGACTGGCATTCTTGATCTCAGGTTGTTGGGAATCGACGCCTCATGTGCAGAGATGGTATAAACCTTAAGTTTTTACCCAATTCCTGTTTTTGTGAAACAACTATGCTTGTTGTATTTTGTTTATTCAATATATAAAGCCATTCCATCAGTCATTAAATCTCATCAGTAGTTCAGGTACCTGTAAATATATTGGTGAGCCTTCGCAGGACTGTGAGATTACTCTATTTTGATATGAAAAATGCTTTAGGGACACCTTTTACACACTCTCCAGACACTCTGAATAACGTTGTATGTTCTCCATTTATACTAATGGGTCTATATAATAACATATGAATAAATGGGATGCCAAGTCAGATTTGGTGTCTTAGGTGTGTCTAGAGGGCGAGTATATAACATTATTCTTATGATATAGAGGTCATGAATTAATAATCATGATACAAAGAAATGTTTACATTTGACCTTCACTGCAACCTCTAGTGTAAGAACCCTCAGCTAGTGTACTTACTAACCTTGTTATTCAGTCAAACACTTCTCAAAAAGCGGCATATAAACAAGAAAATTATTTTATGAATTGAGACTTTCCTGAAATAGTTGAAAAGAAAAAAATATTTGAGAAAGAAAATGAAAATGGATTATGAAAAGAAAATAACTTTCTTAAAATATGAATATTTTAACACATTTCTTTTATCATATTTTTTGTTTGTGATTTTCTATGCAATTCAAATACGATAAAGTATTTTTCTTTAATTTTTTTCTTTTCATTTAAACTTTCCTAAAATTAAATAAACCTTTAACAGATTAGCCAAATTTGTCGATTTCAGGCTAGCAAAGCATCAAATGAATGGCTCTGAGGCGTACGAGTACTTCGTCTTGACAGCGCAGAAGATAGCATTGTCCCATGGATATGAGATTGTGAACTGGTAAGTTTCTTGCGTGGTTTTTTTTTTCTTTTTATTTTTCTTCAAAAAAAATTATATTTCGTTCATTTATTTTTTTGATGCATTTGAAAAACTAACAGGGAGGAAACTTTCAACAATTTTGGTGATAAGTTGAGCCCCAAAACAGTGGTGCAGAACTGGTAAATCTCTAGTTGTTCTTACCATCTTTGTAATGCCATTTTTTTATCATATAATCATGAAAATAGTGATTGCAATATTTTATGAGAAGAAACCATATTGAGGATTGAATTATCACGTTATTTAACAATACAAAATATGGAATCAACATCAAATGTCCCTGAATCTATGCTCATTGTTCTTATCTTATAGAACTTGGAATCGATTTTCTCTTCCTTCTCTCTTTTCTCTCAAGTTTTATCGGAGTTGTAGATATTTTATAAAAAAGAAGGAGATAGGATTTTTTGGGGTGAGAGTTTCTTAACAGAAGACAAATAAGAGAAGTTAAGAAACCTTTTTCCTATACGGTCAAAAGGAAAAAATGTCACTTCTCAGTCCAATAGCAGACAATAATTAATAATGAATAAACTGGAGTAAAATTTTCTTTTTAACTTAAAGGAACAAAACTCAACTATAATACCAAAAATCAAGTCGGACATAACGAACCTAAAGACCAAAATAATATAAGGACCACAAATCACAGTGGATACACATCTGATCGAATTAATCATATCCAATCTCTAAAATATACATAATGACCTACTTGAATCTAAAACCCATATGCAATGAAGGCATCTAGCTATATTCAATTATACAGTTTTGAAATAAAAAAACCGAACAATAATCTCAATGCAAATCCCAAAATTATAAAAACTACAATAAATAAAATATACATTGATCCCCATATATTAAACCTAAATATA
Source organism: Nepenthes mirabilis (assembly GCA_025585075.1). Lineage (NCBI taxonomy): Eukaryota > Viridiplantae > Streptophyta > Magnoliopsida > Caryophyllales > Nepenthaceae > Nepenthes > Nepenthes mirabilis. The sequence continues at coordinate 11,151 of JAODPA010100582.1, read as the reverse complement.
AATCTAGAAATAAATCAAATATAAATTCAAATACAAATATACAATAGTCAAATCATTAGATATCTTCTGTTTGAATCTTACAAGTATCCAATACCTTTTAATTTTGAAGGGGTTAGAAAATAGGACAAAATCGTAAGTTTAAAATTCAGCAAGTATGTCCATATATATTATAACAAAAGCAAGTCCACAAAACAGAACTATGAAATGGAAAACAGTAAAATACACTCAAAATCCAATATGTCAAATTTTCGAATATGTCAAATATCTAAATATGATTTTGTATGCCAAAATTTGTAACCCGTATATGAATATCAAATAATATAAATGCACAAAATTATCTAAATATTTAAATATCAAATGTCTAATTAATAATGAATCCAAATGCATAAAAATCCAGAAATTGAATAAAAGGATTTCAAAAGTCTAATTATACAAGGTCGAATAAATCTAAATATCATATTCAAACTTGCGATTATCCAAAAGCTAAATATTCCGAAATATCAAGTAATATGCAGGTAAAAATCTTAAATTTTCAAAACGTGCTAAAATTTGAAACTAAGGATTAAAGATCAATTTTGAGGAAGGGTTATACATACTCTCAATAACTTTAGGCTAAAATATTACTATTTAGATTCGTTGACGGGTTGTCTACAAATTACTCCTTATAGACGAGGTTAAACGTCACTTTTTTTAACCACCAGTAGGGATAGGTGCAGTTTTCAAATTTGTCTAAATATATTAAGACGTTTGAATATATTGTTCCGTTTAATTCTTTATAATAGTTTTCAAAGAAAATAATAAACGGTAGATTTTATAACAAAAAGTTTAAAACTTTTCTTCTCTATAAGAAAAGTTTAAAACTTTTCTTCTCTATAAGAAAAGTATAAAACTTTCCACCTTGTAAGAAAATATAAATATCAAATCAAATATCAAAAGAGAGTTCGATTCGAAGTACATGTATAGACTATCACATGTAGGCCCAAATACACATGTTTTCGATTTTTCCTTTGCAAACATNTAGTTTTTCCTAGTGAGCTTGAAAAAAAAAAGGGAAAAAATTATTTAGATGTGCATTTTTGTTTGTCTTACTCTACACTGGTTTGGGAAATAAGATGGGAAAAACAATGGGCAATTTTTATTCACGTTATCTAACAATATTTATTATTAGAAAAGTAAAAATAATTAATTTTTTGTGAAAAGTTGGTTTATCTATCACCAAACAAGTGAAATATTAAGCATGACTCATCTATCGATGTCACTGACTTTTACACCAGTCAACACAAGTGGCAATAGAGGTGAACAGTCAGTCAATGCTAGCTGACGTGTTGACCCCAATCCGCTGTGCACCGCCCTGCCTGCTGTTCAACGTAGTGATTCTTCCACTGTGTTCTTAAAGGTGATGTTTATTCCTCTTGCAAATCAAATAATATAATATTTATTCACACCTTATTCTAAGTAATACTTATTCATCGTAATCTTTGTTCTGTTCTTATTAAATTCGTACCCGCCGACCATACCTTTGTTGAGATAATTATAATTGTGGGTATTTTGCACCCCTCATTCTGATAACGATATTTATATTAGGATTGAGATATTCCTATAACCTTCTTAATTGTACGTTGAAATGCACGTTGAATCTTTTGTGTGAACTTTATAACCTAAGCGACAGGCCTTTTGTTCTCTCTCTTTTTTGTTTTTCATTTGTTTTGGTTGTTGGAATAGAAAGGAACAGGTGGGTCTCGAAAAACTTAAAATAATGTAATAAAAAACGTTATAAAATTACTTGCACTATTGAATGATATTGTACTCAATCAAATGAAATAACGTAAACATATTAATATAGCCAACCATACTTGATAAAATATAAAAATTTATTGTTATTGTTGTTTTTGCGATTGTCTATGCAATTTATTCTTTGCATTGTTCTCCATCTGTGCGCAGTTTTTCTCCTTCAAGCTGCAAAACTGAATTCAATACTTTGGTACTGCATCATGTAGCAATTGAGAGGTCCTGTAATTTAGGAGCTCCTCCCTGAAATATCAAAAAGAAAGCTGCTTAATAGATTGCCACGTTAGAATTGTCTCATATAATATAACATAATATATTTTTATTGGAAAAGTATTGTTCTAAATAAGCTCAATCTATATTGGAAAAAAAGACATTTAAATAATTTTAAAACTGATCTTTTCACTGTCTTATAAAAGACATATTCAACCCATCACATATTAAGTTTTTTAGGGAGCAGTACTCAGACATACGTATGAAAACACAGTTTTGCAAGTTGGTGGTTATTCCCCGAATTTGCCAATTCGGTTTTGAGACAGAAAAAATGAACCGAACAAATCACCACACTGAAATTGTCGCATTTCGGGTGTTCACATTTCATTGGTTGAAGAACTGCTTTTTTTCCCCGCATGGTAGTTTGTGAAGTGAACCTCCAATTTAATGATTCGAAGAATGTCTTTTTCTTTAATCTCAAAGTTTTTACATGCAAGACTTATATTTTATTGTAGTTTGTTTCTTGTCGGCTTGATCAACTGGTTGCAACCTTGGTTGACAGGCTTGAAATTGGCGTTGCTGAACGAGCCGTTGCAGCGGGGTTTAGATGCATTGTGAGCAACCAGGACAAGTGGTATTTAGATCACTTGGACAGCACATGGGATCAAGTCTACTTAAATGAGCCACTGACGAACATCACAAATCCGAAGCTGCAGGCGCTAGTCATCGGCGGTGAGGTCTGCTCATGGGGTGAGCTCATTGATGGATCAGATATACAACAGACAATATGGCCACGAGCTGCAGCTGCTGCAGGTACCAGCCTTGCTTATTTCTATCTATCAAAGTACATAGAATACAATATCTGCTGATAGCATAAAATAAAATATCAGGCCAATATGTAAAATACCAACCAAAATATATCAATATATTGGGCCTTGATAATGTAATAAAATCATGATGTCTTTATATCGGAGATATATTACGATATATTGGCTGATATACTCATTTATTGCAATAGATCCTTGGAAATATTCCTTGCCAAGTTCCAATTTGCCCAAAAAAAAAAAAAAAAAAAGAAAAGCAATGAGGCCAATATGTCTAATATTGATACCTATTGCCTGGTATGATTAATATAAATATGGGCCTGACCACACCGACAACTATACAGATAATTTCATCCGTGGATGATAAATATTGATATTGTAAGGTCCTAATAACGATAATTTCCTATACGAAGAAAATATGTTGATATATCTCTGTAATTGTGACATATTGTGATATATAGGTTGATATGTATTGGGTATTTTTGTGTTTTGTTTTAGTTTGTTTTTAAAAACCTAAATCTATATATTTCAAATTTACTTAAAATTATGCAAGGAGCCTATATTTGCATATTTCGTAGAGGTATAAAATATACATAACTTAAAAATTTCTGGTATCTTTTCACCAATATGGAAAGGTATCTATCATGGTTAATTTATATAATTGACTAAATATTTTCAAATATATAAATATATGATTAAATATTGTCGATTTTTAATGTGGTAAAAAAAATTCATTTGCAGTGTTCAATATCAATACTTACTGTTTGGTACTGCCTATACCAATATTTTAACTCACGACAAAATCTTTTGCGTCGTCCATATGCAGCTGATTTATTTTTGCTAATGTGTATGCCTTGAACTATTTGGTTCTGGGATGGTACTCAATCCTGACACTTTCAAGAGAAAACCATAATAATTTCTTTTAGAGTAGTGACTGTGGTACATCGATGGCCTGTTCTATGGGTCCTTGCCCCTTCTACATGGAGCCAACCAGCTTTTTATGACCCTTTTGTTATTTGGTTCATATGTTTGAATGCCTGTTTGGGTGGTTGGTTTGCGTATCTGTGTTCTCTTGGCAAACACAGACTTAATTATCCAACTCAAATAAACTGATTACACAGGTCCTAATTTATTCACTAATTCAGCCTGGAAAACACGAAGATTTTCTAAACCTGGGATCATGGATGAAAATGTCAATTTTAGTTACGTTAATATTAGATAATACAGATCAATATTGGATATATTAAAAGCAAATATCTTTCTACAAATCATATATTTGTTAAATATTGGGTATATTGGGCTATATTATGAATATTGTCGTGTATCGTCAATACATTACGGATATATTGTTGATATTTCATTCCATGTGACAAATCAAGTCAAGAATGTTATTAAAATATCCTTACAAGATAAATAAGGAAAACATTTAAAAGCTCCTAAAATATGCAGGCTAAAATTGCTTAGGATTAACGGCCTTTTCCCATTTTGCGGGCTGACTATAATCTCACCATTTTTGGACACTCGGATTTTTCGTGCTTGTCTGGACTTGTGTGTTATTTGTGTTTGGTTTTGCACATTACAATAGTTTAGTGGTGTTAGGAGGACATTTTTTAATTGTTTTTGGATATCATTGATGACGTAATATTTCATCCATCAATATATATTAAAGAGCTCCCTCAAAAATAGATAAATTGATGGACATTATGTCACCAAACTATGTTCCAATAGTAGTTAAAAGGTCCACCATTGATTAGATATAGAAGCACCAAAATGAACGACCACATCCACGAGCTGCATTCATATATTCCTATTTTTTTTTTTTTTTTTCTGGCTGGAAAGAACAATTTCCAGCCTTTCATGGGCAGCTATGGATTTAAACTGGTATTTCATCATCTTTTGCTTACATCTGTGAGGAGAAGAATTTTAGATGGAATTATGACATGAAACAGATGCCACCATAGGCAGCTGATAATCATTGTAAAAATTTGTCCGATCTTATATGAGTATATCTATTTTAAGTCATCATCATGTAACGATATGCCATGTCCCCACCTGAACGCAGTGTGAAAATTTGATATTAAATCGAGTGAAATGACAATTGTATATTCATGTAGCCAGTCTCACTTAATAGGACATAAGATATTTCCTTTTCTCAAAAAAAGCTGGGATACCTCGGTTGCAAAGTTAGTAGCTTGCTCAAGCATTGTGCATCATGATTATAGCATGCTTTTTCTGTTTTTTTTTTTTAACTATTTATTCTATGTGCCGGTATAAACGAATGAACTCACACTAAAAGATAATATAATAAATAATAACATTTACAAATGCTTAGAAGTACACCTATAGAAAATAAAACTAGGAAATATTATAGAAGGTGATAAAATATGAATTAGTTGTTGTTGAAAAAAAAAAAGAAACAAAAAAGTAAATTTAGAAAAATTAGGAGTTATGATACGGTTCCAGGACTCCCCAACAGTTCCTCGAACCGACACCGGCAACAATTTGCAACAACACGGCAGAGCACTCGACTATCCAAATATCACCGCGGCGGAAATTAGGCGACTATATTTAATTTATGAACTGATTAAATGTGGTCCCCCTTTCCACATGTGCACTTTCAGTTATTGTGTTGATATGTTTGTTTTCTTTCCTGCACGTACACGTGCACTACACATGTTGATGAGTTTGTTAGGCAGATGTTGTTAGTGGCCACGGTATATAAATGGGTGAAGTGTTGCCAGATAATGGAATAGAGAAGAATATTTTGCTCCCAACTCTCTCTCCCTCTAATTTCCTCTCCCTCTGCGTCTCTCTCCCTCACTGTTCTCTCTCTCCCTTTCCCTCTCGATCCTCTCTTCTCTTCTCTCAACCTACAGATTTCCATCCTCAGTCTCTGCTTGCCTTCCCTCCCTTTTCACGCTGCGCCAGAGTCCTCGGCCACTACCTCTCGGACGCATCGTAGCAGCACCCCTCAGACATTACCACAGCTCTCGGAGCGTATCAGTTGGAGGCATCTCGTCCGTTTAGCTCGTCTCTCTCCTCTGTTGATCTCCCCTTCCGTTGTCACTATCATCTCCTCGCCGTCGATTACCGTCACCGCCATGGAGCACGTATCAAGTTATGTGATAAAAAGGAGTTAAAATTACTTATACTCTTAGATAATATTGTACTAAATTAAGTGAAATATCTAAAAAAATTCATATAATTGGTCTCAATTAGTAAGATATGAAATTTTGTAGTCACTAGTATTGATGATAATTATGTGTGTTTTTAATTTGCCTTGCATTTTGCTTTGCATGTGGTTGAAGAGCGGCTATGGACGTCTTATGACAAATTGGCTAAGGATCCAAGACAAGTCGCTGGAAGGTTGGCACATTTCAGGTGTTTGTTGAATCAAAGAGGGATTGCCGCCGCTCCTTTGGCTGGCTCTGGTCGTGTAGCTCCGCAAGGGCCTGGCTCTTGCTATAAGCAGTAGCGAGCCGAAGTCTATATTGAAAGAAAAGGTTAGCAAAGTAATTAATAAGTGGAAAGGTCTGTTCTCTACCTGAACTCGTTGTGAATATTTATTATTAAATCAAGTGGAATGGTAAATGCGTGTTCATGTAGCCACTCTCATTTAATAGAACCCAAGGCATTTCCTTCTCTCATAGAGCCGGAGCTTGCTCAAGTATTGTGCATTGTGATTATAGCCTGTTTATTTCTTTCCTAACTACTAATTCTATGTGCCTATATAAATGAATGAAGTCATATTAAAAGATAATATGAGAAATAATGATATCCATAAACATTTAGAAGTATACCTATAGAAAATAAATCTGGGAAATGTTATAAAGTTGATCAAATATGAGTTGATTGTGGTTAAAAGAAAGAAATAAAAAAGTAAATGTAGAAAAACTCAGAGTCATGTGATAAAAATGAGCTAAAATTGCTTATATTTTCATATGATATTATACTAAATTATCTGGGATGTTAAAAAAATTCCTATAATTGATCTTAATTAATTAGATTCAAAAAATTCATTGTTAGATTCAAAATTCATATAAAAATGGCCTGGTTTGGCTGTGTTGCTCTGCAAGAGCATGGCTCTTGTTATGAGCAGTAATGAGCCTAATTTTAAAGAAAAAGGTAAAAAGTAATTAATAAGGGGAAAGACCGATTCTCCATTGCTGGGTTAGGTTTCTTTTCTCAGGAAGTGTGATTTCCCCACCCCTGGGAGGGGATGAGGGGGCTGCTGCTTGTTAGATTTTAAATTGATCCATAAATTTTCACATATTTTTTTACATATTTAAAGTTTTCTATAAATTTAAGTAAATTTAATTTAAATTCTAATATAGTAGAAAAAGTATATGCATCATTGTGAAAGTTAGAGATTTTTAATATACATTAGTGTTAAAGACAAAAATGCCTAAAACTCTCTATATGGGAGGAATAATTTCAAAAAATTTTCTTCCATATCTAATTGTTGTCTGTTGTAATTGATTGCTTATATATCCGCAATTTTAGCTAATGAAATGCTTGCATTTGATTTTTAAACATAGTGCGCTTTCTCATAATTTTGTCATGAGATTGACCATCACACTTACATGTGCTCATAAGTCAACTTGGTTGGCATTTGACTCGTAATAATTCAAATCGTAATGGGAATAGACACGCAATAGGATTTTGTGGCTGTAAAATTCAAATCGTAATAATTGGTATTAAAGCTTGGCCTACAAAAGGAGAGGTAAGAAAGGTCTTGGTTTTGAAAAAAGTTTATATGATGAGATAATAATGGCCTAAGCGATACCAAAGTAGATTACTCAGATGACACATATTGTTCAATTGGTTATTTAAACAACTCCTATGGTTTATCTGATAGTAGTGACTCATCTAAAAATTCTTAAGAAAATAGTGATTGAGCTAAAAACTCGAGATGAATATTTCGAAAAGGTGAAAAGATGCACAGATAATCTCACCAACTAGTTAAGATCTCTTGAAGAGTTGGTCAAAAACCTAAGGGTGTTTGCAACTCAATGAGTGTTAAAACAAGATAATGCCGTGCTCATAGGTAATGTGAGTTTTCTAGTGCACACTGCTGTGACTAATGGTAGTCCTGTTAATAATAGTAAAGACAGGCCTTTGGAACCTTGATTATACGATGGTGTATGAGATTCAAAGGAGCTTGTCAGCTTGACAACTTAATTTTCAATCGAAACATTATTTGGAACATTATTTTAGGGTTATGAAGATGGATTTAGATGATGCCAATGTTTTCATGGGGACAATATATCTGACTAGTGATGCCAAATTATGGTGGCGCACCACAGATAAGAAAATTGTCTAGTAAAAATAACATCAACTATACAAAAGCTTGAAAAGAGAACTATTGGCATAGTTTTACCTAGAAAATGTTGAATTCATAACCCAAAGAAAGATAAAATAGACTAAACACATGGGGATAGTAATAGACTACGTTAAAACTTTCTCGGAATACATGTTAGATATTAAAAGCACATTTCATAAGGATTATCTCTTTGATTTCATTGATTATTTATGGTCGTAGACTCAGACAAAGTTATTTAGATAGCGGGTTTGACTTTTGTCTAAAATACAGCTGAAATACTTATTGACTATACCATTGAGAGGGACAAACCACAATCATGTAAACAATGGTAATCATCAAAAAAGTCTGCACAGAGTATATGCAATGTTCATCAGTTAGAAAGCAAAGTTAAGAGTTAGGAAAGTAACTTTTATAAAAATTTATTGTGGGTACACTTTTAGAGCTCCAAGAAAAGTATCAATATGTCAATAAGTAAGATGTCTTCTAATGGGTGTTTTCTATTTAATAGGATGCATCAAGTGGCACAATGATCACACAAAAAATCTTTGCATGCGCAACCAAAGATATGTGATCGACTAGAGTTAAGAGATTACAAGAATGACAGGAATCAAGCTCGTGTAGGCATGGTTCATCATTGTATGCCATGGAAAAACATACTGAAATATCCACCAAGTCTACAAGCCTACTGTACGTAGAAACTTAAGTGAATAGTAAGAGTGTTTGCAAGATGCTCATCATGGGCACCACTCGTAGCTTCGTAACTGGGACTAACGTAGATCGATTGGATATGTAACTAAAGTAAGATGGTGGCAGTATAAAGGTCGGGAACTCAAAGGCAAAACTTATCCTTAGTATTGCCAAGTTTGTATCAGTGTGACTTAAAGAGTAGAATGGGAAGCTAAATTTTACGGTAGTACCCATAGATAACTTTGACTTAATTTTGGGGATGACTTTCCTTATGGCAACTAAGAGAGTACATATATCCCATTTAAACTCGATACTCCTCATGGGTAAAAGTCGATATCTAGTGAGCACCACCAAAAGGCCAAAAAAATTTGATAGGAATGGCAATGATAAGGTATTATATGCACTCTAGTTTTAAAAGACTTTGAAAAAAATGTAAGCCTATCTTCTTTGTGACATTGTTAATAAAATAAAGTGTTAAGATTGGCTCATTGCCGACTGAAGTCAACCTACTCATAGACGATTCTATGAGTCGATGTCAACAGAGTTGTCTAAGGTTCTTCCACCATAGAGAGCACTGGGTCACCAGATTGAACCAACACCGGGGACGAGACTATCTACTCAATGAGCATAAAGAGCAAAGTTTCAAAAATAATTAAATGGGTTGATCAGTTTAGGGTACACCCACCCTTGAAAAGCATTTTTCGAAGTCCTTATTCTATTTCAAGAGAAGCAAGATGAAAATTTACGTCTTTATATTAACTACAGGGCTGTGAATAAGCTGATTGTGAATAACAATTATATGATTCTTTTGATCGCTGATTTGTTTGATCATTTGAATAACACAAAATATTTCACAAAGCTTAAATTTTGATCGGGTTATTGCCAAATCAAAATCTTGGAGGAAAACGAGCCAAAGATTATGCCACAACAATAGAACTTTCGATTAGATCATAATGCCCTTCAATTTGATAATGCCGCAGTGATATTTGGCACATTAATAAACCTGGTATTCATGAGTACTTAGACAAATTTATGGTGATTTATTTAGACAATATCGTGATATATAATTCATGCCTAGAAGATCATGTGAAATATATGAGATCAGTGTTCTAGAAGTTAAAAGAGAATAATCTTCCCATAATATATGAGAAGTGCTTTTTTTGCTCAATAGAAGATCAACATCCTAGTGCATTTTATAAGGCGAGATTAGATTAGAATGGATTCAAAGGAGGTGCAAACTATCTCATATTGGTTAGTTTTGAAAAATGTCAGTTAGTGGCATTTATTTCTTAGCCTTACTAACTATTATTGATGTTTCATAGAAGGGTATTCAAATAAAGTTGTGCTTTTGACGGATATAACCAGTAAGGATAGAAAGTGAGATTGGTTGGAGATATGTTAGAAAACATTTGAGGAGCTAAAGCGTGCGATAATGAAGGAGATTGTGTTTACTCTCTTAGATGTTACTAAGCACTTAATGGTGTAGATTGACTTGTTGGGTTTAGTCCTCAGATGGGTGTTATTATAAGAAGGTTATCTAACAGTACACGAGAATAGAAAGTTGAATAAGGCCGAACGACGTTATGTAACCCATGTGAATGAGTTGCTAGCTATTGTATACTATCTAAGGATATGGAGACAATATTTGCTTGGTTTCAAGTTTGTGGTGAAAAGTGACGATATTGCTACTAGTCCCATCCTCACACAATCAAAATTGACTTTAAAGCTTGCTTATTGATAGGGGTTTTTAGTGGAATTCAACTTGGAGTTAGAATATAAATCGGGATACCACAACCAAGTCGCAAATGTCCTTTGTAGAAGACCAGATCTCGTTGCTTTGTTTCGAGTAACCCATTTGTCGACAAGCGGTATTGTAATGACCATTAGAGAATAAGTAAAGTTAAATCTTAAGAAGAACCAAATATTCATAACTCTATTTCGACTAATTCAAGATGACAAGATTTAGATATTTTAGATTAATGATAAATTGATCTTCATAAAGGGGTATTGGATTTTCATTCTTAATACTATAGGACAAAGGATGCTCATTAAATAGTGTCTTGACACTCTATATACTGATCATCTTTAGTGGTATTGTATATTAAGCTTACTATAGAAGGTTATTATTGGCCCAAAATAAAGAACGATGTGATGAGTTATATAAAAACTTACATTGCCTGTTAGTAAGAAAAGATTGAACATCAGAAGCTAGTATAGTTGTTGGAATTCTTCACTATACCTAGTAGATCTTGGACTTTATCACTGCGCTATCCAAGGTTGGTGAGAATTGATATATCTTATTGGTTATGAACTACTTCT
>JAODPA010100571.1:0-21373 GCA_025585075.1 Nepenthes mirabilis | reverse complement strand
TATAAAAAGTAGTGTTCATTAATTAAAATATTATAAATTATAATTTTAGTATACATGTCCCGAATTATTGTGTTCTTAATTTTTAAAAAATAGTGTGTTAGTATATCAGTGTTGCGTCGGTGTCTGTGTTTCATAGGGCTATAAGCTTTGGATATCTTCCTATGATTTTATTTGATATTCAATTCAGTATCACATTAGCCAATTTAACATACCTAGTATTACAAAGGATGACTACCTTTTTTTTTCAAAATAGAAATAATACTCATAAGTTTTGAAAAGAGCGTAGGATTTACAAAAGGATTGGCGCAATGCCCAATATAAAGTCCTTATACGACTATGAATAGTGATCTTAAATATTCTTCACAGGAGGGACAATTAGTGATCTCTTCTTAAAGCTTCTCAAAGCCAACTTTATGTTTTTTTTTTTCTTTAAGGATAAGAAGAGAAGAGATGAGAAATAAAAAATCTTCTGTCTTAAAATTGATACATCCTTGGTTCTTGCTTATAGTAAGGATTAGAGAGCCTTCTAATCTCCCACTGTGGGTCGATTTGGATCGGATCTGCTATCTGTCATTATTAACTTGGAATTGTACACCACAAATTATAAATAAGAGGTCAGAGGATGGTGGGAGGTTATCTAACTGAAAACACTCCAACACTCAAATCAGATATCGTCCGTAATAAACGAAGGAATGCATGTTTGAAGATAAACATGACGGGAGTATAGGGATGAGAGGAGTGTGAGTGAGATGTGTTTGGAGGGCTAGGCTCTAAGAGTTGCACCACAATGGGTGGCTAACTGGCTTCGTTGTGAGGTGATCGAGGCTCGAGGGAGGAGAGTTGGCTCTTGTTCCTCGAGAAGGAACGGTATTGGATTGAACACTTGTTCTTTGGTTACCGTTTTTGCTTGAGATTCAGCCCCGTCTTCTCCTTAGCAGGAGAAAGTATTTATTGGCTCCCTTTGGGAGGTTTAAGGAGTCGGGGCTCCCGACAAACAATTTATCAGGATTCGTCGGCTGCTATCCACTGGTGATGACCAGGGGCGTCAGTTGTCATTTTGCGAGGATAAGGGGACTGTTGTCGGGTGCTAATTGTGCTTGGTCTGCTGCCTATAAAAGGATTGGCTGAATGACTTGAGAGGACAGTGTGCACTGTATTTCGTAGCACTGACGTTTCCCTCATTGGATGGCATCTCCTGAGATGACTTCTGCCGCTTGTAGTGGCTTTGGCAGTTTGCAAAGACACGTTGATTGGCTGCTGACTTAGGGCGTCACGTGGGCTGCATGCTAGAATCCTTTGGGCTTCACAGGGGGGTTTAGGCCTTGCTACTCAAATGGGCTTGTGCCCCTTCAATTGGGGCTCTCCGCTCTTAGCCCAATCCTGAGTTGGACCCAATATTAGCTCCCCATGTTTGAGGATGGCCCACAGCCAGGGCTTGGCATGTCCATGGTGGGTCCAGCTGGCTATCCGTGTGGGCTCTCCTCGAGATGCGCTCCTTTTTGTCCATTTATGACGTCGTTCCTTCCCCATGCAAATATGTAGCCTTTCAAAGGCGGTGCAAGGATTCGAAGCTCTACTAAGAAAGATTTGCCGCTTGCGGTCCGGCTCCACATTGATGGATTTCCTATGCCGTGATAGATGACCATCGGGTGGCACACCTCGTTGGGAGCTCATTGGGTGTTGGCTCGGCCATAAATCGGGGAGTTCTCCAATTGGTGTGATCCACGCTTAGCCATTCATCGGAGAAGTGATGCAAAGCCCTTGGTTTACCCCACGCTCTGTGGGGTTCCGCTAAGGGATCAGATGGATTTGCGGGAGATCCGATGTTGCTGTTGAAGTCTGTTGTCATGCCCTTTCCGTAGGCAGTTCCTCGTTGTAACGAGAATGGTTTGGCCACTCCGCTGTTGTTATGGCTAGCCAGGACTCCAGTCCGTAGATGAGATGCAACAAGGCTGGCATGCTGTTCCCGGGAATTTTGCTCCCTCAATAGTATGCCTTTGCCATCTCCTATTGTAGCTGGTGGTTCATATATGCTACCAGTAGAGGAGGCCAAACCTGGAATCCCCTTGGGGCATGTGTGAGCGAGTCACAGCCTCATCGAGACTTCTGACCGATGCCTTTCCTTCGCTTGTGGCGGTCCTTGACGCATCTTCAGTGGTGGATAGGCATCGGCGACACCAGTCTGAGAGTATAGTCGGAGTTGGGGTGATGCTACAAGTATGAGCTGATGTGCTCATGTTCCCCAGGCCTTTCCTCCCTCGGGGTGTCGTTATCTTATGTTTCTTACTCTTTGCTGTTTTTTTGCTTTTTTGTACTTTTGTTAATGAAAACTTTGTACTTTGTAAATAACAACTTCAATGAATAAAAGTAGTAGTTTGCTTTTTATATCTAATGCCATCAAATCTTCTCTTTGTCACTTCGCATGTTATGACTCAAGGGCAGTGGGGCCCTCTCACCGCCACACATGCTCGGTTGTTAGCTTGTGAACGTCCATCCGCCTCAAACCGTTCCCGTTAGGGCCATCCCTTGGGTCCATGCTCAGATCTCTGGCGAGCAGGCACCGTCAGTTCCAAGCTTGGGCTTGCTAATCAACGTCGATGGAGAAGACATCGACTAGAGATAGCCTCTATATAATGCGCTGGAAAGCATCGGGTTGTCGTGTCATAATGGCCTTCCTTAGAAAGGCGTGATGTTTCGAGGAGCCGCCACGTGGGAGGATTTCCTTGGATAGTTGAACGCCTTTCTTTACTTAAATGACGTCGTTTTCTTGGAGAATTTTGCTTATTTAAGTGCCAAGAATCTCTCCAAATTTTGCACTCTCTTTAGTCGCTTGGAGGTATGAAGTCTCAGCCTACTGGTTGCCTCCTTCCCCCTTTTCATTGCGGTGACCCTGATAGCAAGACCGTTTTCTTCCTTAGAGTTTGAACCTACCATTGAGGAATCTTGATGGGAAGAGCAAGCGTTGAGGGGTCATGATGAGGCTGTGTTTTCCGCGGTGGCAGTGGAGGTTTGTCATTCAGAGCGTTCAATCATTGGGCCGATGACTTTCCTGAGGGCACCGCCGGGCTTTGAATCCGATGGGGCATGCAACTCCTTACGGCGTCGAAGGCCTAGGGGAACCGATACATCACTCTGTCATGTCCTCAGAGCAGTGGAGGACATGGAGGCCCGGGTTTAGTTTACTGTCGGAGAAGTCAAGTAGACTCGGGCACGAGTGACTCACTTTGAGCAAGCATGGTTGGAGGCAAAGGCAAGGGTGTCATAGTTGGCTGACACCAACTCGCAGGCTCAGAACCAAATTGTTACTCTTTAGGAGGAGCTCGAGCAATATCGGGCGCAACTCAGGGAGGAACACGTCATCCATGCACGGTAGGAAGCAGAGCTGAGATCCAAAATCTAGCCAGAGGAGCTGGTTCCCTTGCTGGAAAGGAGATTCGAGGAAGGTATTCTACTTAGTCGGAGAATAGCTTCACTAGTGGTGCTAGGCTTTCACATCGGCCTCTTGGACTCTTAAAATTCAGGAGCCTGGACACGTTTGGAACTGACATAGTTCATGACTCTCGATCCTGCCGAGCCCAGACGAGGCCAATAGTTATATTCTGCGGCCACTAGTCAATTTCTCTTGTAAAGAAATCTTATTAGCGAAAATACTTAATGAAAATTCATTACTTAATTGAGCAATTGGTTTATTGTAATTCGTTGTGTCCAGGTAACCCGTTTGTCCTTCCAATTCCAGTCTCCGGAAAGGCTTTTTCTGCCGCTTCTGATGGCCAGAATCGTCGCATTAAATGTGAGTGTGATAGTTAGGATTCTGGCAGGCGGATGTGGTGTGAGTGGGGTGGCAGTATGTCAAGTGCTATGATGGGTTGCCTTGGAATAACTTGTGGTGCCTTGCTAAATGGGCACGTGTCATACCATCATTTAGGGTATCCCCTATGTTTTCCCGTGTGATGCTGCTTCCCCTTCTAAGAGTTGTCTATATAAAGGGCGTTCATTTCCGTTTTTTGAATACTTTGCCATCGCCTGTTCCAAACATGATGAAAAAGAGAGGCTCTCCTTCTTATTCAATCCGTAAGAAACTAAGCGACATTAAGTCAGTCCTTACATCGATTGCTGTTGCTGCCCCAAGGGTTGAGTATGACATCCTCGGCGACCGGCTCCACTTTCAACCTGGATAGGACAGTAGAGAAAACGCATCCCCTGAGGGCTGCATCATGGTGTACAAGAACCATTTGCGCGGGGGCCTTCGTTTTCCTATGAAGCTCGATTTGTACGGCCTATTTGAGGTGCTTAAAGTCCCCGTAGCCCAGCTCCATTCCAACGCCATTCATTATCTGGTGACGATGTGCATTTTTGTTAGGCTCCACGGTGGCGCATTCAGTCCGCGCTTGCTGAAGGTGATCTTCGGCTTTGTTCAAATGGAGGATTGGCTCTCCATGTCTCCTCATGCGGGATTTAGCTTCCAGGGGATGAATTCGGATTCCATGAAGAATTGGAAGAACTATTACTTCTTCTTGGCACTTCCTCCAGAATGGGAATTTTCAAGGGAGTTGAAACCCGTTAGCGAGTTCTTTTCCAGGAGTGTGAGTGATGAGGAGGTGAGGCAGGAGAAAAAACTCATCGGTGACATGAGGCTGCAATAGAGAGTTTTTCTGAGCAAGGGTAATACTTGACCCCATAGATGTTCATGGCTGTTGGCTGGGATTGGACGAGTTGAGCAGCGATAGGTGTCTCTCAAAAGGGGAAGGCTGGAGCCCTGGTCCAGAGGGAGCCGCCCAAGGGGTTGCCTGAGCAGGATGACCCGTCACTATCTTCAGAGTCTTCTTCCTATGAGGACATGGCGGCCTTGAAGAGGATGGGAGGGGCCGATGGCACCGCTAGGAGGAGGGTCCTGACACTACCGGCCACCCTGAGCTAGTCCATCGAGCTCACTTCGCTGCCGGTCATCGTGGCTATTGCCACAGTACGAGAGTCAAAGCTGTTGCCGTTGGGGGAAGCAACCGGCCCGGTTCCTATTCCAACCGTAGCCTTAGAGGAGTAAGGCATTCCCGTGGTCGATCTTCACTCTGGAGAGGGATCCATGCTGGGTTCCCTATTCGGTGTTGAGGGAGAAATCCTTGCTGGCAAGCCAGCGGTTGAGCCTTTGGCAAGAGTGGCTGTATCTGACGGCGTGGAGGTTGAGTCTGGCTCGACGGAGCCCATCGAGATAGCCAATTTTTGGTCCGTTGCCACACTCCTAGATGCACCAGAGGTGATCGAGGTCCCGCCTTGTGTGCTACCTGATCCGTCTACCCATGGCCCTGAGGCTGCTGACGAGGGCGTCCTGCATAAGGAGGCCGTCGACGAGGCCATCCCACCTAAGGGGGCTATCAACGAGGCCATCCCGCTTGAGAGGGCTATCGACGAGGCCATCCCACCTGAGGAGGCCATCGGTTAAGCCGTGCTACCTGAGGAGGCTGTTGGTGAGATTGTAGTCGGTGCGGCATTGGAGAGCGAGACCATTGACCTGGCTGAGTTGTCGGAGCCCCTGGGCATCTTGGATCTCGGAGCAACGTAGGAGTCCCTAGCACCGTGGAGGAACCCTTTGTTGAGGTATGTTGTCCTTGATCATTCAGCAAGAGATTTTCTTCACTAATCCCCACTTGTGGTGTTCTTTCCTTGGCCAAAACTAATGGACAGCTTTTCCTTCTTTTCCTTTCGCAGACTTCGGATATGGTCCGTCTCTTCTATACAGCTCTTGTCCAGCGCGACGAGCGCGCTTGCCACGCCTGAGAAGAGGGCAAGCAGGAGGCAGATCAGTGGCGGAGCGAGGTCGCTGCCCTGAGATAGGAGATTGACCAGTCGAAGGGTCGTCTACAAGCAACAGAGGGTCTTCTTGCCGACTTCTGAGAGCGGTGCACTAGAGCCAAGGCAGGATCTTGAGTTCGGCTTTCTATGGAGGAGGCCACCCGACTTCTGGATGCAAGATTTTGGGACGACATACATATGTGTTGTCGCATAGCCTCTGTCACTGCTCTGGATGTTCCTGCAGGACTCTTCGATCCCCGCAATGATGGGGTTGGTGATCACTTGCTTCTGGTTGACTATCCGATGGAGGCTGGACCCCCTAACTCGTAGGATGGCGACCCTTCACTGCTCTTCCATGTAAATAATAATTTTCTCATTTTTCTCTCTATCTCTCTCTCTCTTTTTTTTTTTTTTTTGAGAAGGCCTTTGTAATTTTCTACTTGGATAAAGTATACCATCTTTTTCTTGCACTTTGTCTTGTGATATGGATCGTTTTCTTATAATGGCTAAGCCGTTTTGCTATTGTCGCCAAGGCTTGTGTCCGGAGCCTCTTGCGCTATACTCGTCCTTCGGCGGAGGATGTTGTCACATCTCGCGTGTAGTGGGATGCTTGGTCCAGTGGATCGGACATCGTTATATGCCCGGTGGAGCCTCTTGAGGGCTAGCAGGGTTTTGAGGTCACAGAAGCTGAACTTTGGGTCTTAGGCCGTAGAGTGCACGACACCGTCTCGGTGCTAGACCCTACTTGGGGCGTCGTCGCTTTCATGCGCAAGGTCCTAGCCCATCAACCATCGTCGATTGAGGGTGCTCTCTTCTCCTGAGAAGGTTACTATATGCCTGCCATTTAGGCCTCCTAATGTTTTGATGGTTGTTCTACTGGGAGCTTCCAGAGCCCCATGGCCTACTCCTTCGACTGCACGTGGGCCGCTCAGTGCGAAGCCGAGGTTGTATGGCCGTTTAAGGCCTTTCGGCACGGAGATGAAGTTCGGGGTTTCAACCGCATGTGGGCCGCTTGACGCGGAGCCAAGGTTTTGTGGTCGCTTAGGGCCTTTCAATGCGAAGCTAATGTTTGGGTTTCGACCACGTGTGGGCCACTTAGCACGGAGCCAAGGTTTTGTTTTCACAGGCAGATGTCTGTCCTCCTAATTTGGGGGTGGTCTAGGCCATTCATATTTTATGAGGATGGCAAGCAAGCAAACATTCACATGAGTAACCAAACAAATAGATAACAACAATAATAATTTCATTAATGTAGACGTGTGACATGAACAAGCATTCTGACTAGTGCGTGCATGACTTACCTGGGAGTTCCCGTGCTTTGCTGATAGTATTTCCTAAGGTAGGCAGCGTTCCGAATCTGAGGGATCAGCTTGCTGTTTTGGGTATGTAGCTTGTACACTTCGTTCTGAAGGGTCACCAAGACTGGCAATGGGCCCTCCCAACCGAGAGAGAGCTTGTTCTTATGGGAAATCTTGCCCATCGCCTCTATGCTCCGGAGGACCAGATCCCTGACCTCGAGCGGGCGAGCCTTTACTCGTTTATTGTAATATCGTGCAATGTGCTGCTGGTAGGCCGCTGTCCTTAGGTGTGTCGTATCACAAACTTTCGGAAGTAGATCTAGGCATTCTTTGTGCCTTTGGGAGTTGCTAGCGGAGTCGAAGCATTCGACATGTAGGCTGGGGACCGCCTTAGCCTTGAAGTAGAGGCTGAAGGGTGTTTCCCTTGTCTGTTCCTGTGCGGTTGTATGGTACAAATAGAGCATAGAAGGCAGCTCGTCAGCCCATGAGCCCCCTGCGTTCTCAAGATTGGTCTTTAGTCCATGCAATTGTGTCTGATTGGTGACTTCGACCTAGTTGTTAGTTTGAGGATACACTATAGATGCGTGAACCATCCTGATACGCAAGCTAGCGTAGTACTCGGTGAATTGTTTTCTGATGAATTGGATTCCGTTGTCAGTCACTATGATCTTGAAAATCCCAAACCAACAAACGATGTTTCAATGGATGAATTCTATTACATTCTGCTCAATTATCTGCGCCAAGGGAGTCGGCTCGACCCACTTGGTAAAGTAGTTGATGTCGACAATGAGGAATTTTCTCTGCCTGGAGGCCAAGGGCATGGGCTCGAAGATGTTGAGCCCCCATTGCACGAATAGCCAAGGGGATTGCAGGCTGTGCAGCTCCATGTGTAGCCGATGGGTCAGGGTCTCGTGGACTTGGCAGCTTTCGCACTTTCTGAAAAATGCCATGGCATCTCGGTTCATCATGGGCCAGAACAAACCTTGATGCATGATCTTGAATGTGAGATTTTTCCCCCCGACGTGCAAGACACATATGCCGAAGTGGACATCGCGCAGTGCATATTCGGCTTCCATCAAAGTAAGGAATTTTAGGTGTGGAGCCGAATGTCCCCGCCGGTATAACCTTCAATTAATGATCGTATGCCATCTTGCCATCCTCCTTATCTGCTTGGCCTCTTCAGGGTTCACAGGCAATGCTCCGTCCGTCAGGTACTTGTAGTATAGGGTCATTAAGTTGTCGACTACGGCTACTTGTAGCACTTTCGGCTCTCGGCCGTCGACGCTTGGCACGGCTAGAACTTCTCGTATGCTCCTGGCGTGCTGCTCCAGGGGCCCCGTTGCTGCGTCTGTGGCAAACTGGCCAGCTTTCCAGTTCTCCACTCTCGGGATGTGTTTGATTTCAAACCTCTCGAATGCCCGAGCCTTGGCCTTTGCGCTTGCTAGATATTTAGCGAGCTGTGGGTTGGATACTTCGATGGTTCCTTGGATTTGGTTGACCATTAGTTCTAAATCGCTGTGCACGACTAGTGTTTTTACAAAGCATTCTCTAGCCAGTCGGAGTCCTGCGAGAAGGGTTTTGTACTCTGCCACGTTGTTGGTAGCCAAAAATGCGAGCACAAGGGAGTACTTAATCTCCGAACCGTCCAAGGTCCTGAGCACAACTCCAGCCCCACTGCTTGTCTGTGTAAATGATCCGTTAGCATTGAGGATCCATGTGGGTGCACCGGAGCGTTTGTGTCTTTGGTTTGGTGTTGGGCATCAAGGACAGGGGTCACTGCCTAGACTACGAAGTCCACGAGGGCTCGGCCCTTGAGGGTCAATCACGGTCAGAACTCCACATCAAACTCATCCAACTATATAGCTCATTTGACCAGTCGTACAAAAGTCTTAAGTTTTTGGAGGATCGCCTTTAGAGGCTGATCGATCAACACGACAATCCGGTGTGCCTAGAAGTATGGCCTCAACTTTCGTGCTGAATAGATGAGGGCTAAGGCAATTCTCTCAGCATGGGAGTATCGAAACTTCACATCCGACAGCACCTTACTCACGTAATACACAGGTTGCTGCATGTCTTCGTGTTGCCTAATAAGCATCGAGCTCAGAGCTGAATCTGACACTGTTAGGTAAAGATACAGGTCCTCATAGTCCAAAAGCGAGGTTAAAAGCGGTGAACTGGCGAGGTACAGTTTCAGTTCTTGGAACACAGCCTCGTACTCATTCGTCTATTGGAATCTGGATTCCTTCATTCTTCTGAGGGTCTTGAAGAATAGTAGCTACTTCTCTGCTGACTTAGCCAAGAACCATGATAGGGTAGCAAGTCGCCCCGTGAGCTTCTGGACCTCCTTCACGATTTGTAGGGGGCTCATGTCGAGGATGGCTCTGATCTTCTCCGGGTTTGCTTCGATGCCACGTTGGGACACTATGAAGCCCAAGAATTTTCTGGAGGTCACCCCAAACACGCACTTGGTCGGGTTGATCTTCATCCTATGAGCCCGAAATACCTCAAAGGTCTCCTCCAGATCTCGAACGTGGCTGTCGGCTACCTTACTTTTTTCGTGTATGTCGTCCACATATACTTCCACATTTCTTCATATCTGGGCTTCGAACATCTTGTTTACCAACCGCTGATAAGGCGTTCTTCAGGCCGAAAGATATGACCTTGCAATAGTAGATCCGTTCGTCGGTCATGAAGGAGGTACACTCCTCATCGTCTGGGCTTATCTTTATCTGATTGTAGCCTAAGTATGCGCCCATGAAAATTAGGAGTTCATGCTTGGACATGGAGTCCACCTGCTGATCAATCCGACAGGGTAAAAAACTATCCTATGGGAAAGCCTTATTCATGTCGGTGAAATCGACGCATATCTACCACTAGTCGTTACTCTTCTTCATGACTACGATCTTCGATGGCCAATCTGGGTATTAGCCTCCCTTATGAATCCAGCGCTGAGCAGCCTCTTCACTTCTTCCCTTATAGCTACCAGTTTTTGGACGAAGTGGTTCATTCACTTCTACCTGGCAGGTTTATAGTCGAAATTGAGGCCTAACTTGTGGACCATTATTCCGTCTGGTGTCCCGAGAATGTGGGCGGGAATCCATGCAAAAATATTAGAGTTTTGTCTAAGGAAGTCTACAAGGTTGCTCTGGCCTGGCTCGGGGAGAGATCTGCCTATGTGCACACACTTTTTTGGTTCGCCAGGGTTCAAGGGGAACGACTTCGTCACCTCGCCCAACTGGGCCTACTGCAGTGATGCCTCATCCTGAAAGTCTAGGTCTTCTGTGGTTCGGCTTGGTGTGGTGGGTGTTATTTGAGATAGGTTGCACGTCTGCCCTATCACTTGATTGTCTAAGTCTTCTCTGATTCCGTGCGCCGTTGGGAATTTCACCTTAAGGTGAGGTGTTGATGTTACCGCCCCGAAGGTGATCAGAAATGGTTGACCGAGAATGGCGTTATAAGCCAATGGCAAGTGGACAATGAGGAAGGTGAGCATGCAAGTGGTTGTACGGGGGTGGGTCCCCATTGTGACTTCTAGCTGAATTTCTCCTTGCACGGGCATCGACTCGTTGTCCAGGCCATAAAGGGGTCTTTTAGTTGCTCTCATTTAATTTTTCTTTAAACCAAGATTAAAGAATGTATCAAGATACAGCAAATCACTAGAGCTTCTATTATCGATGAAAACTCATCTCTTCTAGTAGTCAAGCGTACTATCTGAGATGAGGGCTGATATAACAAGAGGGTCCAAATGAGGGCAAGCTACTTGCGTCAAATTATCATTGCTAAAACTAATGGCATCAATCCTAGCCCCTATCCTTACTCTCTTGTTGTTGGACGTGGCCTTTGGCCGGTCACGGTTGTCGCTCCTCGCTGGTCTGGTAGAGATCATATTGACGACGCTGGCTACTACTCGGTTCCTTGGTGGGTCTCTGGCCAAGTCTTCGATGGACTCGGAAGCCTTCCCGAGCTCCTCAGAAATCGAGTGAGGTGCCCATGACGGACATGGTCTTCAATCTCTCTTTGCAAGGTTCAGCAGTCCTCGGTGGTGTGCCCTAGAGATCGGTAATAGTGATAGTACTTCGTTTGGTCTCCGCCCTTCGGGTTCTTCGGTGCTTTGGGCCATCTCAGGAACTTCTCATATCATATTTGTATCAGGATGTTTGAGTAAGTATCGTTCGAGGGAGTCAGGGTCAAGGGCCTAAACTCCTTTTGGATATTTGGTTCGAGCCTCAGCTGCTTATGGGGTTCCCGAGAGTGGCCGTTGTCTCCATTCCTCTTCTTCCTGACGGCGAGACCTACCAGCCGTGGGTACACACGTTTGGGACGCTTAGCCTCATTACCTTCCTCAACCGCAGTGTAAGCTTGAGCAATGGCCTCTGCTTCCCAAAAGGACAGGGGGCATTGGTGTGCCAGATGCTTGAAAAATTCCCTAGTCGCTAACGTGGCGATGAAGGCACTCAGCTTCATCTCATCGGAGTGCTGGGGGATTCGGCTTGCTTCAGTGGTGAAACAGTTAAGGAATCACTTTAGGTTCTCCTTCGGCTTCTGGTGGAGGCAGACAAGGTGGTAGGGTTGCTTTTCTTCTCTCATGTTAGAGGCAAACTAGCATAGGAAATAGTCCGCAAGCTCAACGAAAGAGTGGATGGAGTTGGGTCTGAGACCATGGAACCAGAGCCTAGTGTCTGCCCTGAGCGTCAGGGAAAAACACTGGCACATCACAGTCTCGCTCAATTTATGAAAAGACCGCAGCATATGGAAGTAGTCTAGATAGTCCATCGAGTCCATACTGCCATTGTAAGGATCCAACGTTGGCATTTTGAACTTAAGAGGGAGCAGTTGTGTCTGAATGTCCATGGCAAACGGTGACCTCCGGAAATTGAGCACCAGTTTCCCTGGCTCCCCCTTGAACAGGTGCTACTATATCCTCTCCACTTTCTCCTTTATTGAAGGGGTGGGTTCGCTCCTCTTTGTATTAATGAAGTTTATGAGTTCTGAGTTTTCTTGGGGTCCACATAGATCATGGCAACCGTTCGTGCGGGGTGGTTGCGTATTGCATGAACCTTCTCCTCTTGTTAGGGGCCTCTTGTCATTCGGGAGTTGTAGGGGTTCCTACGTTCTGGGCTTTTTTCTGACTCTTTCCCGCTCGGGAGACTCTGAGTTGTCATCTGGGCTCTGTTATTGGAGACCACCTGGGCCTTATCGTCACCAAGCCGGGTGGTCCTTGCGACCGAGGCTTTCCTTCTGGGCCTCCTACGCTTGGAGGTGGATGCTTAAGGACCCGTAGGAACGGTTCCCAGCCGTTGTGCTTCGATGCAAGAGCATCTTGAGCATTTGTTTCATGTCGTTTACGCCTGCCGCCAGTTTGTGGATGTTAGGCTCGGGTAGTTTGCCAGTGTAGCTACCCATTGAGGGGTCATCGCCACGGGCGGCAATGGCTTTTACCGGCGCGCTAGCCTGTGCTCTTGTGTTGACCATCTTTAGAGTAAAAGAGTGATCATTGAGACTGGTGGTTGGACTTTTCTCATCGTTCCCACAGACGGCGCCAATATTGCGTTCCTAATTTTTAATTGTGGTACGTATTAGAGAGTCTTCCAATCTCCTATTACGGATTGATTTGAATCTGGTCCGGTCTTTATCGCTATTAACTTGGAACCTGCATACTATAAATTATAAACAAGAAGTTAGAGGACGGCGGGAGGTTATTCTACCGTAAATATTTTAACGCTCAAGTTAGATATCTTCTACAATAAATAGAGGAATGCACGTTTGAAAATAAATGTAATGGGAGTGTAGGGATGAGAGGAGTGCAAGTGGGATGTGTTTGGAGGACCAGGCTCTGAGAGTTGTACCACAATGGGTGGCTAACTGGTTCCGTTGTGAGGCCACGGAGGCTTATGGGAGGGGAGTTAGCTCTTGCTTCTTGAGAAGGAAGGGTAATGGATTGAACATTTAATCTCTGGTCACCGTTTCTGCTTGAGGTTCAACCTTGTCTTCCCATTAGCAGGAGAAAGTATTTATAGATTCCCTTTGGGAGGCTTTAGGAGATGGGGCTCCCAATAAGCGATTTGTCAGGATTTGCCGGCCGCTGTCGGCTGGTGATGGCCAGTGACATCAGTTGTCATTTTGTGGGGGCAATGGGACTGTCATCGGGTACAAACCACAATTGATCTACTACCTGCACAAAGATTGGCTAATGGCTTGAGAGGATGGCGTGCACGGTAGATCGCAACGCTGATCTTTTCCTCATTGGCTGGCATCTCCTGAGCTGACATCTCCTGCCTGCAGTTGCCTAGGCAGTCTACCAAGACGCACTAATTGGTTGCTGACTTGGGGCGTCATGTGGGCTACATGCTAGAATCATTCGGGCTTCACAGCGGGGTTTGGGCCTTGCTGCTCGATTGGGCTTGTGCCCCTTCAATTGAGCCTCGCCGCTTTTGGCTCAGTCCTGAGTTGGACCCAACAAAAATATTTTCTAAAAAGATTTAATACTTTGATAGACTTATTGGGATATCTTTGGATATATTCTTTATGAGGCTTAAAATAGTTTTTAGATTTGTTATCCAATTTAGATTTGTCTACTAGATGTTGGACTTGTACAATTTTATAAAGAAACCTCACATTTTTAGAGACACAGAGCTTATATTAGGAAAGGCCATATAAGCATGTTAGTGTGGTATCTGAGGCACAGGGGAAAGATCAGTGTCTCTAATTGGTGAAATGTGGCATTCGTGCATTGATAGACTTGTGAGACTGACGCATTAATTTAAAAATTAATGTTTAAATGATATTATTTTAGCAAATTATTAAGAAAAATTGTAGATTTAGGTGAGTCTATAAATGTTAAATGGATTTAAGTTAGCACCTAACAGGCACATGTTTAGCACTCATGCACAAAATATAGTAGAGAGGATGCATGGGGTGTATGAGAAGGAAGTTTGTGCATGCCTCGCCGTGGTGATCGTGCCTGATGCCCTCATAATGGCACTCATGTGGCAATTTCAAAAACTTGGCTGTTGAGGTCCCGCATGAAGGGATAGGATTGTGTTACATGTAAATTACGTTATGGCTGATGGGCACAAAACTGATATTTTTTGTATTAGTCTATGTATATAAGTGTATTGAATTACTTTTTAACTCATTTTTTGAGATTTTAGAAAAAAGAGAGAAAAGAAGAATAAAGAGAAGGAAAAAAAGAAGAGAAATTAAACCAATATTTTAAAGGATTTTTAACATTTAAGTTAAGGTGAGTAAATTTTATATATAATTCTCTATTTTTTTTAACTAAAATTTCTGAATGTTTTCTTCATGTTGGGTCATAATATAAGACTTCATGTCTAAACTTCCCTACATGTGTACAAATATGTTCTCTCTTATACTTAGCTTGTATGTACGTCCTTTTTGTTCCATTGTTTCAAGAAATTAAATGTTTGTGTCTAAATTAATGAAATTTGTCTTGGGAATCTTAAAATTTCTAGAGTTTATTAAAGGATGTCATCTTACATGTTCCTAGGCAAGACTGATGAGAAACCTTTTGCATAGCTTTTATTTTACAAGAACCATTAAAAATCTCTATAACAAAGTTATGTTCTAACTTTTAATTTCTAAATTTAGAAAAATGTTCATGCTTCATAGAGATTTTCATATATATTTGATTGAACCATCGTAAACAAATTAACAAAAAAAATACATATATTATGAAATATTATAATATACTAAAATAAGGTCATGTATGACCCATCTAAGAGAAAAAATAGTGGGCAAGACCCGATTTATAGAATTGATATATAAACAGCTCATGTGTGGGCTCAAATAGAGGAGTATGACCCTAGTTTACTTGATAGTTGTAAACTAACTTTTATGTATTTTACTTTAATCAAGAAGGTATTACTAACATTTGGTTCATTTACTCTTCTATTAACTATTTCTTGAGCAGGTTTATTGATATGTCACATATTATTTATTGAGTTTTTAACTCACTTTATTTTGCCACAATTTTATATTGGCTGGCTTAGTCTTCATGGGAGTTTGGACTATTGGTTGTAGGTGTGGAGGATCATGGAATTTTAATGTTTTCTTATATATAAGGGCATGTTATTGTGAAACAGTTAATTATATAGTTGAATAAATTTTAACACGTAAGAATTGTTACAACATGACCTAGGGCTGTTATAACATTTTAATTTCTTATACTGTAATATAATGGGATAATTATATTTATATGCAAGTTGTTAAATCGCTAATGAGTTTTGTGTAGTGTTGCGATGCTAGATTTTGTGTCAATTGTTTGTTATGATATGTTAGAGACATTTGTATAATTGACATATTCCGTGACCATGTGTATTATTCTATCGATGTCGGGTTGTGGGTTGTCGGGTTAAAATCCGTTATGTCCGTTCCGCACTCTAGTCGCTTGAGCCGTCCGAACCGCGCCCGGCTCACCAGGCGCTCGATACCCGCTCGAGCTGAAAATCCATAAAGTACCCGGCTTGCCAGAAGCTCGATACCCGCTCGAGCCAAAAATCCAGAAAGTACCCCGCTCTCTAGGCGCTCAATATCCGCTAGAGCCGAAAATCCAAAAGGGTGTCCGCTCGCTGCTCGCCTTCTGGCCGCTCGAGCGCTCGCAGGGTTTCTCACGAAACCCTACGTCCGCCCGCCGTGCGCTCGAGCTCCACTCGAGCGCCAGTGTTACGGGCAAAATTTTTGAATGATTTTTTGCGCCCTCTATAAATATTGGACTTAGGTTTTTGAAACCCTAACAATTCTGAAGAGATTATTTTCGTACCTCCTTGAGAAGAAAGGTCTCTTGTGCTTCAATATTATTGTATCTCTTGAGAAAACTAAACACTATAAGATTGCTCTACATGTTCAAACAAGTTTTTTCACCAACATTCTTTCACCATTGAAATATTGCCTTCTACCTTCGTTTGGAGACGTTGGTTCGTGAAGAAGGAGACTCGTTCGTGATTGGCAATTCAAGTGGTTTGAGGGAAGATTGACGTGAAGACCAGAAGGTGTCCGGTTCCGTTAGCGGGGGCAAATCCAAGGAGTTCCTTGGTAGGGATCACGTGACGGGAGTAAGTCGGCTAGGTTAGCGCGTCGTTACCACCCGGTCTGTAAGTTGATTTTCATAGTGCATTGCTTCCTGGCCGTTGAAGCCCGGAGTGTTTTTCTCGATACCGTGGGTATCGAGTTTTTCACTTCTTCACCAAAAATCGCGTCTTTATATTATTGCTTACGTATTTTGTTTACTGCGTATGATTGTTAGTCTCGTATGCATCTAGTAATAAATATCTTTTACGTGTATTAGATATTTATTTCTACTGCTTCCGCTATACTTTGAACGGGGTCGAAACTTGATTGTTCACATTAGCACCAAAACGTGCTTTTTCAATTGGTATCAGAGACTCACCCCGATCCACGACCCCGATCTGGATGCATTTTAGTCAATCACTGTCTGTTCCTCCCTATTTTAATGGGAGCAATTATGCATACTGGAAAGTATGGATGAGAGCATTTTTGAAATCAATGGTTGAACGAGTTTGGGTTAGTACCCAAATTGGGTGGACGTCACCCACAAGTTCCATCGATAACGAACCAAAAGCTGTATCATCGTGGACTAAAGAGGAACTTGATGCATGCAATTGAAATAGTAAGGGGTTACATGCTATATTTATGGCTGTTTCTCCGGAAGAATTTAAACGCATTTCTATGTATGAAAAATCTAAAGAAGCCTGGGACATTCTTGAAATTACTCACGAAGGCACGAAACTAGTTAAAAACTTAAAATTATAAATGCTCACCACTAAGTTTGAAGAAATACGCATGAAAGATGATGAGTCTTTTGATGAATTCTGTGCAAAATTGAATGACATTGTGAATTCTACTTTCAATTTAGGTGAACGTATCTCTGAAAATAGAATTGTCCGAAAAGTTCTTAGATCTTTGCCTGAACGTTTTAGACATAAAATTACTGCCATTAAAGAAAGCAAAGATTTAGATCAACTGAGAATAGAAGAACTGGTAGGGTCCCTACAAACGTATGAGCACATTCTTCCCCAATCTAAAAGAAACAAATCAATTGCCCTGAAAACAGTGAAGGAGGAGAAAGATCGTCACTCAGACGATGGATCATGTAGTGATGAGGATTTTGCTCTGTTCGTTAAAAATTTTAAGAAATTTTTCAAAAATAAGAACAGCAAACGACCTTCTAAAGGAACTGAACTGTCTCACACTTCATTCAAAAGGGATAAAAAGGAAACTAAAGATGTCAAAACTAAGAAATACCAAGGAATCCAATGCCATGAATGTTCCGGTTTTGGTTATATCCGGATTGAGTGTCCCAATTTCAAGCGTAAAAAAGGAAAAGCATCAAATGTGTCTCTAATGGATGATGAAGATGATACAAATCACAATGAACAATCATCTGAAGATGATGAAGTAAATTACATGGCATTCAAGACCTCTATACATTGCGGTGACGAAGCCATCAGTGCACCTTCCGAACAGTCAGACTCTTCTCATAAAGAATCTGATAGTGATTTTGATGGGCTTCAAGAAGCATATGATAAACTTTTCAGGGAATGCTTGAAAGTAAAGAAGATGAATAAAAGTTTAAATACTAAACTCATCAACCTGGAAAGAGAAAAGGATGAAGTTGAAACAAAATTGAAGGGTGCCACAATTATTCGTCATGATCTGGAAGTAAAAAACAGCTCCTTAATCACTAAAATTAAGACTCTAGAAGTGGAGCTTGAGAACACTAAGGACAATCTGAAAAAATTGTTAAGTGGAACCCAAAAACTTGATCATATGTTGGGAATTGAAAAAGTGGCTGGAAATAAAAAGGGTTTGGGATATGTTGAGAAAATCTTCCAACATGGTCCACAACCTAAAACTGTATTTGTTCCTACTATAAAACCTCCACTCAAAAATACTACCACTCCCAAAGTCATTAAGACCGTGCCTCAACGTGTGGAGAAAAGATTTGGCTCAACTCGTTTGCCTATCTTACATAATCAAAAGGTCATGAACAAATCATCAAACACTTTCAAGGCCTCCAAAAATTTCAATCAAAGATCTATGAATAATTATTTCAGACCTAAATTTGTGCCTACCTGCCATGCGTGTGGAAAAGTAGGTCATATTCGATCTCGATGCCACACTATGAATCTTCTGTACAACCAACGACAAGGGCTAAAAATGAAGAAACTCGTTGATCACATTCAGAACTTGGATGAACAAGTGAAAAGGTTGAATCAGAAAATGCATTCGGGAAGAAAACTTTGGGTAAAGAAAAGTGAGCTGAAAAATTCTTTAAAAACAATCCAATGCCATGTTGCTCACATAGCTTTAAAAGCTCAAAATCAATCTCTGTGGTACTTGGATAGTGGATGCTCTAGACACATGTGTGGAAATAAAGCCATGTTCTCTTCAATGTCAGACCATCCTGATGGGACGGTCGTCTTTGGTGATGGCTCAAGAGCTCCTATCCTTGGTCGAGGCTTGATTGGTATTTCTGGACTCTCGAAGCCCTGTGATGTTTTGTATGTATCAGGATTGAAATCTAACCTCCTGAGTATTAGTCAATTTTGTGATGACAACTTTGAGGTCCGATTTTTTCAAGATAAATGCTCCATCTATGACACAAATGGCTCAATTGTTTTAGAGGGAAAGAGAACTCCTGACAATCTTTATGGTATTGAGTCTAATAATATTCTTGAATACAAATCTGCTAAAATTGACACAACTGAATTGTGGCATCAACGCCTTGGCCACCTAAATTTTAAAAGTTTATCTAAAATCTCAAAGAAGAGTTGTGTTGAAGGGCTGCCTAAACTGTCAAATGTAAAACATCATATGTGTGGTCCTTGTCAATTAGGAAAACAAATCCGATCAAGTCACTCATTTTATAGTGATATCAACACATCACGACCTCTGGAATTAATTCATATGGATCTTATGGGGCCGTCTAGAACTGAAAGTTTAGGTGGTAAAAAGTACATTTTAGTTATTGTGGATGATTTTTCTAGGTATTCATGGATAGACCTTATTCGAAAAAAAATCTGATACTTTTGACCACATAAAAATATTGTGTAAAAGACTTGCCAATGAAAAAGGTACTTCTATCATTAGAATTCGAAGTGATCATGGCAAGGAGTTTGAGAATTTAAAATTTGAAACATTTTATAATGATGAGGGAATTCACCATGAATTTTCTTCACCCATCACCCCTCAACAAAGCGGGATTGTAGAGCGTAAAAATCGGATTATTCAAGAAATGGCCAGAACAATGATGTAATGTTAAAATATTGCCATGCATTTTTGGGGCGAAGCCGTGAATACGGTTTGTCACATAATCAACCGGGTCTACCTAAGACTTGGGACAGAAACAACCCCTTATGAACTTTGGAAAGGAAAGAAACCAAATGTTAAGTACTTCCATATCTTCGGCTGTCAATGTTTATTCTACGTGATAGGAAAAACTTAGGGAAGTTTGACTCAAAAAGTGATGAAGGAATATTCTTGGGATATTCCTTAACTAGTTGAGCCTATCGAGTCTTCAATTTGCGCACTCAAACAGTTATGGAATCCATAAATGTTGTTGTGAATGATACTCCTCATGACCATCCTAAAAGCACTGATTCCTACCGCCATTCCTACAAAGGAACCTTCTTCCAGAGTTAAGCTCAATCATCCAAAGGACCTAATGTTGGGCGATGTTAATGAAGGTATGAGGCTGCGTCACCGTATTCTGAATCAGCTCGCCTATACCTATTATGTCTCTCACATCGAACCCAAAAAGGTCGAAGAGGCATTACTTGATGAGTGCTGGACTAATGCCATGCATGAGGAACTCAATCAATTTGTGAGAAATAATGTTTGGACCTTGGTTCCCCGTCCTACCCATACAAATGTCATTGGAACCAAGTGGATATTTAAAAATAAAACCGATGAAAATGAAAATATCACCCGAAATAAAGCCCGCCTTGTTGCTCAAGGATATATTCAGGTAGAAGGCATCGACTATGACGAGACTTTTGCCCCTGTGGCCCGTCTGGAGTCTATTCGTATCCTTCTATCTGCTTCATGTACCATGGGATTTAAATTATACCAAATGGATGTCAAAAGTGCATTTCTAAATGGGTTCATACAAGAAGAGGTCTATGTTGAACAACCGAAAGGTTTTGTAAACCTTACATTTCTTGATTATGTGTACAAACTCAAGAAGGCTCTCTATGGCCTTAAGCAAGCTCCCAGAGCTTGGTACGAACGTCTCACATCGTACCTTAATGATCATGGCTTTGTCCGAGGGAGTGTTGATAAAACTCTATTTGTCCAAACATCTGACAAATGTATATTGGTAGCCCAAGTTTACGTTGATGACATAGTTTTTGGCGCTACTGTAGACTCCTGTGCTCACCCCTTTGCAAAATGTATGGCATTAGAATTCGAAATGAGTATGATTGGAGAACTTACCTACTTCCTTGGCTTGCAAATTCGCCAACTCCCTAACGGTACCTTTATTTCCCAAGCAAAATATGCCAAGGACCTTGTCAAACGATTCAATCTTGATAACTCTAAACATACTCGGTCCCCCATGAGCACCTCCTCAAAGTTGGATCGTGATCCTGCAGGCAAGAGTGTCGATCCCTCTCTTTACAGAAGCATGATCGGCAGTCTCTTGTATCTGACAGCTAGCAGACCCGACATTGCATTTAGTGTCGGTGTCTGCGCCCGCTATCAATCTAATCCAAAAGACTCCCATTTAAGTGCTGTTAAGCGTATTATTCGATATATCAACGGGACGTCTGATTTTGGGATTCTCTTCTCTAACGAATCCAATTTTGCTTTGGCTGGATACTCCGATGCCGATTGGGCCGAAAATATTGAGGATCGAAAGAGCACCTCCGGTGGGTGTTTTTATGTCGGCTCCAATCTGGTAGCTTGGCTGAGTAAGAAACAAAACTCTATTTCATTGTCTACAGCCGAAGCCGAATACATAGCCGCGGGCAGCTGTTGCACACAACTCTTATGGATGAAACAAATGCTTCTTGACTATGGTATTGTCCAGGACACTATGCAAATTTACTGTAACAATACTAGTGCAATCAATATTTTTAAAAATCCTGTGCAACATTCCCGTACCAAACATATTGATATTCGGCGTCATTTCATTCGTGAGCTTGTGGAAACTCGTGTCATATCCCTTACACACACGCCAACCGAACATCAGCTGGCCGATATCCTCACTAAACCCTTAGATAGTGTGCGGTTTGAATTTTTAAGAACTG
>JAODPA010100560.1:0-21374 GCA_025585075.1 Nepenthes mirabilis | reverse complement strand
TATTACATTCCATTCGTAATGCCCAAAAGAGACCGTGAATGCTGTTTTATATCTATCTTGATCTTTTATCTGGATTTGCCAAAATCTAGATTTCATATTGAATTTTAAAAAGATATTTGCATTATATAATCGGTTGATTAAATCTCGTTTATAAGGTATTAGATATCTAATCCATTGGAGTACTTTATTAAGTGGTTTATAGTTGATGACTAATCTCAGAACACCTCATTCCATTTCTGCTTGTTTCATTATATAGAATGCAAAACAGCTCCAAGGTGATTTAGAATGTCTGATTAATTTATCATAACAGATCCTGAATTTTTTTTTTTTTTTACAGTATTTTAACAATTCTTGATTTATTTGAATAGGTCTAACTTTGGTTGGAGTTTGAGATTCATGGAAACCTTTTTCATAAGGTAATTCTACTTGATATTGTTTATGATCCCAAAAGGCATTGGGAAGGTTGGAGCAAACTTCATGTTCAAATGTTTGGATTTGTTCTTTTTAATTTTTTCTTGTAGTAATGGATTTGTTAATTGTTGTTCAATGTTTGCTATTTGTAATTCTTCCTATAAATATTGAATTTGTTTTTCTTTATTTGTTATAGCATTAATTTGTCGATATATAGATACAGCTTGTAATTTTTGGATTTCTCTTTGTTTAGCAGGGCGTATAAAAGAGAAACGAATCATGTTACCTAAAACTTGGGTTGAGATGCCTTCAGCAAAAGCAGTAAAATGATAAATTTGTGTAAAGAAGGGGGTTCCTATTATGATGTCTTGTAGGAGATCTTTTACTACAAGATGAAAGTGGATCGGAAACAGTGTCCCTGATTACAGATTGTTGCATTTGTTAATTTATAGTTCTTATTTAGTATTGATCTACTTGTCGTATGTAATTTTTCAGTTGTTTTTTGAAAATATTTGATAGATTTTAAGCCTTCTTGTCTACAATTTTGATCGGCACCGGTATCTATTGAAGTTATTAATTTGAGCTGGAATTCATTATTTATTACTATTGTGATCTGGCAGTACCATTTCTGGAAATGTATTTTGGTGATTAAATGGAGATATTGCTCTTCACTTTGGGGTTCTTGGCTAATAGGTATGGATAGTGGTGTTGTTTCTAGTGTAATGATTTTTTATTCAAGTAATAATAATCATGTGTCTACTTGTAATTTATTAAATATGTTCCTTTAATTGATTTTTAAAATTTTTAATTTCAGCTTTTAATTGTTTAATTTTATTGCATAGGTCTCCAGTAGTTACTTGTTGAAATAATGATTGTAACGGATACTTTTTAAATATTTTTGTCAGACTAAATGGTTCTAAATTCTCATATTTTTATTTTTGGGTTAATATGTTTTTTTAATTTCAAATATTATTGACATTTCATTTCTAGATCATCAATTTGGTCTATGATGCTGAGAAGAAATTCTTTCTCATCTTTTGTTCCAAGCATATTAATTTGTTGTAATTTATAATCGCATAAGTGATATAATTTAGATATACCATCTTCTTTCTTTTCTGATTCAGGATAAGAAAAAGAATTGCTTGGCTAGTTTTCTTGTATTTCGTATAAGTCATTTTGGTCATCTTCTTGCTGATAATCAAGTTCTTCAAAATCGCTAAGTAACAAGGAAGCTACGTTATTGCACATCTATTCATCATCTTTGAATAATTTATATATTTTCTTTCTGAATTTACATTGATTAGATTTGTGACTTGACTTTTTACACTTACAGCATATTAGTTGGGATTGGAATGGAGGTCGACTCTCATTTTTTGATTTAGTAGGCTTCTTAAAATTTTTCCTTTGATTTTTACTAGGTTGAGGGTATGTGTTGGTTGATCGATATGGTTTTTTGGAATACCTTGGTTTTGTGCGAGAGGGTGCCCATATATGGTCTATTCCATATTACTGACAAAACGCTCCTAATTGGGCTTTAAACTGCCTATAATTCTTATAGAATTTAGATTGTTTCCTATGTTCTTGACATGATTGTAAACATTCTTTTTTAATAAATGAAAATAGTTGCCCGAAAGTCATTTGACCCCAGGGAATGGCTTTCCGCCAGAAAGGTCCATGAGCTTAGTAATAACTCGTTCGGCAAAAAGTGTAGGAAGGCTGACAACAAACTGTTCTTTCCAAAAAGGTTCATTACAGTCTCGTTTTCGAAAAATATGAGTTATAAATAAGTCTTTATACCACCAAAAATATTAAAGAGTAGGGCAACGTAAATTGGATAAAAAGATTTTTGAACTAATTAATTCTTCATCATTGCCTATGAATGATTGAGTGATAGTTACGACGAGAATTTCTATGACATTTTCTCATTGTTCAAATTAGATCTCACCATTTTCACCCTCAGTTTGAACGGATTCGGTATGATTTAATATACATTCTTTTTGTTGTGGGTTAAAACATTATCCCACCAAAATTTAATTGTTTCGATAAATCCTGAAACAATATATTTACATGCTTGATGGTCTCGTATTTGTTGGACTTGGAATGCAGTAGCAGCCATTCCAATATCTTGAAACATACACACAATTTCATATTCTGATTTGCAATTTCATAAATATCAAATTTATTTGAAATTTTCCAAAGGAAAAAAAAAGGCAAAGGATGTGATGTTTCACTATTTTCAAAATCAGGGTAACAAGAGTTTGACGATTACAAATGTGTTTCTCAAAAATCTCATAGCAATCCTTACGGCCCAGTTCCTCTTCTACTACCACTAATTTCCATTCAAAATTCATATCAAACTTTGCAAGTCTAATCTTCAAACAAGCCAGTTATTAAAAAATAAATTCAGGTCACATTTGAGTCCGAAAATGATTCCACTATTCAAGCGTTTGAGTACAAATGGTAGAGAACAAAGTGTACGGTGAATCTCAATGATCACTCTTACAAATACAAGTGTTCTCTCAGTTGGAAGTGTGAGTGACTTGCTTTTTCTCTCTCTACGGGCGTAAATACAAGAGAAGTAAATTCGGAGGTCCTTTGTTAGGTACACAATGAAAGCTTATATAGTGGTTGAGTCCTCCTGCATTGAGTAGCCACATGGAAGTGGCGTGTGCAGTGAAGCCTGCCACCAACTCTACAAATTCATCTTACCATGTCAGAAAAATTGCGTGCATGTGGACTATCTCTGTGAAATGTCACTTCAGCAGTGATCACACCTGCTCTGTGGGCCATCATTCCCTGTGAAGATCGCGTGTTGCAAAGATCGCGTGTGCCTCTCTGAAAGTCAACAATCTGAACTAACGTTCTCGGTCATCCTGAGCTTCCTTTTTATGCATATGTCGTTGAAGACTTCTCAGAGTCCACGTCTTTAATGAACACTTTAGCCTCTCTCGAGTTCGCGAGCTTTTAGTACTAAATGTCCTTGTCTTCATTGAGGTCTTTGGTCTTTGTCACGTCCTCGGGTTACAACTGAGGACTTGCACAACATTAAGTCTTTGGGCTCTTAGAGCCATATCCTCTGTGCCATGTCCTCAGGGTTTTATTGGAGTCCTTGGTCTCTTACGAAGTCCTCGAGTCTCTTACAGAGTCCTTGAGCTTCCAAAGCTAAGCTAACCTCTCGGACCAACTTAGCTCTTTGCGCTTCTTGGGTTGTGATCCCAAGACCTCAGGCCCCTTTTGCTAATTTAGTCTATTAGGCCAAATCAGCCTCATGGGCCTCTTGAGACACGGCCCAATTCGAGGAAGCAGGCTCCTTGATTGGGCCCTAGGTATCCACTACCCATCACTAGCCCCCTATGTTAGGAGGTTCGAGAATCTCAACCTTTGGCATATACGGCTCTAGCGTTGATCTGATCTTTCAGAACGTCTCTTTTTGTCCGCGACTTAAACTTAGTTTCCAAGAGCAAGCTTTTCAAGTGTCCGCGGACTTTTTCTGAATGACTCAACCAAAGTCCTTCTAATGAAGTGATCATAACCTGGTGACTGAGGAAAGCACACGAGGACATTGCTAGAATCAATGATCTGCACGGGCGTTGTCCGCGAACTTTCATATCGGGTCCAAGGCGCTGCGCTACGCCGCCATTTGGCACATTAAAAGCGCACCATCATGGCGCATTAATTACCACCTTGGGAAGGGAAAAGCCATCATTGCCAGCGACCTGTGGGAAGCTGATGAGTAGCAAGGCATTTAATGGCGCACGCCTTTTTGAATTTTGCTAGCCGTTTAAACCATTACTTCTTTTGCCATTACATTTGCACGCCCGAGAGTTTCTAAGTGCTCGAAATTCTCTCTTCATCCAAGCTTTCCTTTTGGTGATTTCCCTTTTCTTCTTCTTCGATTTCTTAGACTTTTTAATGGCTCTTGGAGTGAAAGACTTTGCTTCCTTGCTGAATTTAGCTAATCTTGAAGCCATTCAAGCACGCTATAGGATCCCAAGCTCAATGGACATGGTGGTTCCTGACGCCCACGAAAGGGGCTTACAACCCTCCTGACAGCTTTATTACCGTCTACAAAGTCCACCTCAAAGGTGGTCTTCGATATCCCATACCCTTGGAGTTTTTCGAGTTGATGAGGGACCTCCAAGTCCCTGTGGCCAGACTTCGACTCAACGCTATGAGGTATCTGGTCTCACTTTGCGTCTTTGCTCGTTGCCACCATAAGAACTTTGGATGTTGTGGCATTGAAGGCCATTTTAAGGTTTAGCCATGGCCAGGATTGGATCATAATCACTCATCGCCCTGAGTTCCTTGCCATTAGTGGTGTAAACCCTAATTCCACTAAGCAGTGGAAGGACAACTTCTTTTTCCTTGGCGTGCTTGAGAATTGGGCTATCCCCAATGAGTGGGACAACATAGAGTCAAAATTTTGCAAGGACACCATGCCCGAGGAAAAGGCTGTCGCAAAGGACTTTACAAACTTGCCGCTGGCCAACCTTGGTTCTTTTAATGAGAACAAGAAAAATAGGTGGCTGAGGTTAGAGTCCATGGAGAAGGCTAAGTCGGAGCCTTAGCCCGGGGACTTTGGCGCCCCTTCTGCTCCTTCGAAAAAGGAGTAGAGCTCTGAGGATTGAGGAGCCGTCCGAGCAGACAAAGCAGAGCCATTGGACGGAGACTTTCGAGCGTCCCACGGTAATCATTTAGTACCCTTCCTCTTCCGATGATGACTCAGCTCTTATTGAGCGGCTAATAAGAAAGGGGCCCGTCCGAGGAGCTAAGAGCGTCGGGCCATCTATTGTCGTGGAGCCTGTTGAGCAACCCTCCGAAGCCATAGGCTTGTCCGCGGAAACTTTTGTTGCCCCTCCTCTTTATGAGCCCATGCCTAATATTCCTACCGTTTTTACTGGAAAGGCTTCGGACTGGATTGACAACCCATCCGAGGACATTATCAAAGGACAGGCAGAGGAGGAGATTGAGGCAACTCAGGCCGAGGAAGCAGTCATGATGACTCCGACAACAATTGCTAAGACTGCTGAGGCTAAGGAAAGCTTGGCCACAGAGTTGCCCATTAGCGAGACTACTGAGCTCACTTGCCTTGCGATCCAAATCTTCAGTCCAATTGAGCACCTGCCCGAGGTCCATGACGAAGCCTTGGTCGAGGATGTTGGGACTTCGCACGCTGTGGAAGCGAAGTCTGGGACTACGGAGCATCTTATAACAGCTGAGCCCCCAACCCTTGGTTTTGTTAAAATTGTCCCTGCAACCGAGGCGAGAGCTGAGGTTTCTGTGGTGCAGGAAGCAGCCGCAACTGAGCTAACTGAGCCCAAGGCCCCAGGGATGAGAGTTTAACTAGGAGCGCTTTCCTCTCGAAGGTATTTCTCTACTCTCTTTCTAGCTCTTTATTCATTTCCTTCTGTGCCTTAATGACACACATTTTTTTTTCCGGTTCATGAGCTGACTGGCAGTCTTGGT
The DNA here is from genome assembly GCA_025585075.1 of Nepenthes mirabilis. Classification (NCBI taxonomy): domain Eukaryota; kingdom Viridiplantae; phylum Streptophyta; class Magnoliopsida; order Caryophyllales; family Nepenthaceae; genus Nepenthes; species Nepenthes mirabilis. Next base: position 15,497 of record JAODPA010100560.1, on the reverse strand, counting down.
CTGATCATCCAATTGTGGTAGGGGGTCATCCAATTGTTGGTGTCGAATATCTGCATCACATCTGGGTAGAAATCTTTCGCGATGGGTTTGTCGAGGACCTCGCGCATTTCTCGAGCATATTGCTCTAGGTCTCCCGAGGCTGCTGCTTTAGCGAGCTAGTCAGCTTTTCCGTTCTCCTCTCGTGGGATGTAGACAATTTCTATCTTCTCAAAAGTCGAAACAAGTCCGCGGACTTTTAAAAGGTATTTGGATAGCTGTGGGCTGTTCGCCTCAATGTTTCCTTGGACCTGGTTAACAACTAACTCGGAGTCACTATAGACAACAAAATCCTTGGCCGAGCACCCCTTTGCTAACCATAGTCCAGCAAGGCTTCATACTCCGCGACGATGTTGGTCGCTGGAAATCCAAGGACAATCGAGTACTTTATCTCTGATCCCTCAGGCGTCCTTAGCACAATGCCAACTTCACAACCATTCTTTATGGAAGAGTCGTCCACATGCAAAGTCCAAATAGCTGGACTGTGTGATTCTTCAGCATCACGGCTGTCCGAGGCCTCCAAAGTTAGTGCCGTTGTCTCGAGAATAAAGTTTGCCAAGGTTTAGCCCATTAGAGCCGGCCTTGGGCGAAATTTTATGTCGAATTCTCTCAACTCAATAGCCCACTTGACCAACCGTCCCGACGTTTCTGGTTTCTGCAAAATCGTTCCCAATGACTGGTTGGTCAAGACAATCACTTTGTGTGCTTGGAAATATAGCCTCAATTTTCAAGCGGAATACATGAGCGCCAGAGCCATCTTCTCCGCATGAGAGTACCTTATCTCAGCGTCAGCCAGGATCTTGCTGATGTAGTACACAGGCTGTTGCCTATCGCACTGCTGCCAAATTAAGGCTGAGCTCAAGGCTGTCTTGGACACAACAAGGTACAAGTACAACTTCTCTCCTGGTTAGGAGAAGTCAACATAGGGGGGTTTGAAAGGTACCCCTTGAGTCCTCGAAAGGCCTCTTCGCAGTCAGTCGTCCATTGGAAACCGTTAATCTTCGTCCCTCTTAGGGCCTTGAAAAACGGTAGATACTTCTTGGCTGACTTGGTCAAGAAGCAAGACACCACTGCCAGCCTCCCAGTGAGTTTCTGGACCTCCTTCACGGTCCGAGGGAATTTTATGTCAAGGATGGCTTTGATCTTTTCTGGATTTGCCTCGATCCCCCGGCGTGAAACAATGTAATCCAAGAACTTCCCTAATGTCACTCCAAATGTACACTTAGCTAGATTGAGCTTCATCTGGTAAGTTCTTAGAACACTGAAGGTCTTGTCCAAATCTTAGATGTGGTGATCTATTATTCTGCTCTTGACGAGCATATTGTCTACATAGACCTCTACGTTCCTTCCGATCTAACTTTCGAACATTTTATTTACAAGCCTTTAGTAAGTGGTACCAACTTTTTTGAGGCTGAAAGGTATGACTTTGTAACAATATGTCCATTGATCCGTCATGAACGATATGTGCTCATCGTCTTCGGGGCTCATCCTTATTTGATTGTAGCCCAAGTACACATCCATAAAGCTTAGGAGTTCATATCCGGACGTCGAGTCTACAAGTGAACTGATCCTCGAAAATGGAAAACTGTCCTTTAGGCATACTTTATTGATGTTTGTAAAGTTCACGTACATTCTCCACTTTCCGTTATTCTTCTAGACTATCACGACATTGGACAGCTAATCTGGATAGTGCACCTCCCGTATGAATCCAACGTCAAGAAGTTTCTTTACCTCCTCCCGGATAGCCACCAACCTTTTTACATAATAATTTCTCCCCTTTTATCAGACGGGTTTGTAACTAGGATCTAGGCCCAATTTATAGACTATTACTCCAGTCGGTATCCCTGGCATGTCGCTTGGTGTCCAGGCAAAGACATCCGAATTTTTCCGTAAGAAGCTGATGAGCTAGTCTCGGAAAGGCTGAGGTAGTGAACTTCCTATCTAGACGGTCTTTTCAGGATCCAAAGGGATTCGATCGATTGCGTCTCCAGCATCGGCCTGTTACAATGTCGTCTTGTCGCGGAAGTCCAAGTCTTCAATGGGCTAAGCAAGTGGCGTCTGTGTGATTTGGGACAGATAGCATGTTCGTCCAACAACTTGATCTCCAAAGACTTCCCTTATCCCGTATGGCATGGGGAACTTTATTTTCAAATGCGGGATTGAGATTACGGCTCCGAAAACATCCAGGTAAGAATGTTCGATGATAGCATTGTAGACCGATGGGAGGTCTACTACCAAGAAGGAAAGGGTCTTAGTTGCTGTCCCCGGATAAGTCCCTAATGTGACCTCGAGTTAGATAACTCCATGTACTGGTACTGGCTCATTGTCTAATCCGTAGAGGGGTCCTTCGGTAGTCGTCATTTGGCTTCTCTTGAATTCTAATTTAAAAAAGGCATCAAGGTAAAGCAAATTTCGAGAGCTTCCATTATCAATGAACATTCGTTTCATCTGCTAGTCTAATACTCTGTCAGAAATGGGTGCGATTACAACCAGATGATCAGAATTAGAAGATGTTACATGGGCCATATTTTCATTACAAAAACTAATGTCCTCATCCCTAGATTCATCTATAAGCTTCCTCTATCGTGCCACTGGATCCTCCTGGGCGCTTCTTCCAGCCGGGTAAGTTGATATCATGTTCACGACTCCTGCGACGACTCGATTCCTTGGTTGGTCAGCCTCACCATTTCCTACTGTTCCGGAAGCTTGTCAGGGTCTTTGCAGAAAATGGTTGAGGTGACCTCTTTTGATCAGCTCTTCAATCTCTCTCTATAATGTCCTACAATCCTCGATACTGTGACCCCCGCAGTAATAGTAGTGGCAATATTTGGATTGGTCGCCATCTTCAAGATTCTTCAGCACTTTGGGCCACTTCAAGAATTTTTCATCCCGAATCTACATCAAGATATTGGTACACTAGTCGTTCAAGAGAGTCAGGTTTAAGGGCCTGTACTCCCTATGAACGATCCGCTCGGACTTCTGCTATTTCTTAGGCGTCTGGGAGCTTTGTCGGTCTTCGTACTTCCTTTTTCCTTCCACTGTCCTCAGGGGGAAGCTCTCCACCTGGATGGGCCTCTTCTCATCGTTTGCTTCCTCGGCCGCGATGTTTGTTCTCGCTATAGTCTCAGCCTCCCTGAACGTCTGAGGATCCTTGTGCATGAGGTGCTTAAAAAAGCTTCCTCCCTCCAATGCAGACAGGAATGTAGTCATCTTGACTCTATCGGTCAGCTTTAGGATCTACCTGGCCTCAGTGATGAAGCGGGACAGAAAATTATTCAGGCTCTCCCTGGCCCCTTGCTTCATATGAGCAAGGTGCCATGGTTACTTCCCGATCCTCCGACTGGAAGCGAACTGGGAGAGGAAAGTTTCTACCAACTTGTTAAATGAGCGAATAAAGTCCGTAGGCAACTCGTAGAACCAGATCCTCGTGTCACCCTTCAGCATCAAGGGGAAGCACTGGCACATAGTCATCTTATCTAAGCATTGAAGGCTCAGATGCTCACGGAAGTGATCCAAGTAGTCTATTACATCAGCACTTCCACCGTATGCATCGAGATTTGGCATTTTGAACTTCGGGGGAAGTTGCCTCGTCCTGATCTCCATTGTAAATGAAGATCTGCGTAGGTCAACAGCTCCTCCCTCGTTGCCAAAAACTCACCACCAAACTTTCTCGAGCTTCTCATCCACTTGAGGCGGAGCCACCGTCTTCTTCTCGTTGAGATAATTCCTCAACTCGTAGAGGTCCTGAGCAGCTTGCATCTTTGGCTGGCTCAAGACTCTTGGAGGGATCTCATCACGAGGGGCACCTCCAGAACGGGGTGCTCCCGTAAAGAGCGAGGATTTCGCCTCTTTGGGCTCTCCTCCTAAACTCGAGGACCCAAGCGACCTTGAAGGCGCGACGAGCCCTTGCTGCTCGAAGCAACTTGTGTCCCAGGGTCCTCGTGCTGCCCAGCCTGCTTTGAGAGGTGTTTTTTCCCCCTACCCTTCCTCTGGGACGTAGCGACCTAAGAAGCCTTGGATGGCGCTCCCCTTGGTTGCTCATCCATTTTCATGTAAAGGGTCTTAACGGCCCTTGAGATGTCGTCCATCCTTAGGGCCAGCGCTCGAACATATGTATCAAGATGTTCCTCTATCCTAATGCCCGTAGCTTGGCCATTGCCACATGAAGCAGCGTCTTTGGCCGGGGCACTGGTCTGCGCTCGGGTGTTCACCATTCTTTCAATTTTCAGTTTCTCAGAAGATGTGTTAACCTGACTTTTTGTCAGTTCCTACAGATAGCGCCAAATATTGCCTCCTCGGATTTGGGTTTCAATATGGACGAGGACCCAAAAGCAGAGTAACACAAATACGGAGTTTAAGTAGTAGGAAGAGAGAAAGAGAGAATGACACGTTGCGATTTTGCATGGAAAGCCCCCTTCTAAATGAGAGGGAAAAACCACGAGACTTTAAGTCCGAGAATGATTTCACTATTCAAGCGTTTGAGTACAAATTGTGGAGAACAAAGTATACGGTGAATCCCAAGGATCACTCTTACAAACACAAGTGTTCTCTCAGTTGGAAGTGTGAGTGACTTGCTTTTTCTCTCACTACGGGCGTAAATACAAGAGAAGTAAATTCGCGGGTCCTTTGTTAGATACACAATGAATGCTTATATAGTGGTTGAGTCCTCCTGTATGGAGTAGCCACGTGGAGGTGGCGTGTACAGTGAAGCCTGCCACCAACTCTGCAAATCCATCTTACCGTGTCAGAAAGATTACGTGCAGGTAGGCTATCTCTGTGAAACGTCACTTCAGCAATGATCACACCTGCTCTGTAGGCCATCATTCCCTGTGAAGATCGCGTGTTACAGAGATCGCACGTGCCTTTGTGAAAGTCAACAATCTGAGCTTGCGTTCTCGATTATCCTGAGCTTCCTTTCTGCACTTGTGCGGTTGGAAACTTCTCAGAGTCTGCGTCCTTGATGAACGCTTTGGCCTCCCTCGAGTCCACAGGCTTTTAGCACCAAATGTCCTCATCTTCATCAAGGTCTTTCGTCTCTGTCACGTCCGCGGACGTTTGTCTCGGGCTTCAACTGAGGACTTGCACAGCATTGAGTCTTCAAGCCCTTAGAGCCATATCCTCTGTGCCATAACCTCGGGATTTTATTAGAGTCTTTGGTCTCTTACAAAGTCCTCAAGTCTCTTACGAAGTCTTCGAGCTTCTAAAGCTAAGCCAACCTCTCGGACCAATTCAGCTCTTTGCGCTTCTTGGGTCGTGGTCCTAAGTCCTCGGGCCCCTTTACTAATTTAGCCTCTTGGGCCAAATCAGCCCCATGTGACTCTTAAGACACGGGCCCAATTCGCAGAAACGGGTTCCTTGATTGTGCTCTGGGTATCCACTACCCATCAATCATATTGAGAGTGCATGACTAAAAAAATAGAGGTAACTACCAAAGTATTAGGAACTATTACTTGCATGGCATTCATAGATTAAAATATCAGTATCGGTTGGTTGCAATTGTATTGTTATCAATTATATCAAATAATATGTACCAATATAAGACATCGTGATTGCAAATTTGTTTCCTCTAAGAAATTTAAAAATAAGTTATATAGTAAAATTCAACTATCATTTATTATATATTTTTCATTTTTGAAGATTTTTTGAAAAAAGTAACCAAAATTCCTTAAAACATGTAGATTAGGCTTATTAAAAGAAAACAATTGCCAACATATTGCAGTCAATTTTTGGATTGGGAAATATAAGTATCACAATCTTCGGATGCCAATAAATAAATATCAGTTAATATTACGATCAATGATGGCATCAAATGTGCAAAGGCTTCAACATCCAAAGTAAGAAGCAAAAATATTTTTATAAAGATGTTCCTCAGTAATATCATCATGCAAAACCTTTTGGCGAGAACAGACTTAAATTATTTCTAGTTTGAAGAATGGTTGGCACTTGAGACTTGTTGGTTCACCAGCTTCATTGAGGAGTGACCAACCTCTAATGGAATTTTCAAGACATGTACTATGGGCTAAGCCATTATACAAGGGATCCCAACTACTTCCCATTCAATTAGCCAAGAGTGAGTCCAAGACACATTAACAAGACAAAAATTTTTGGATGTTGTGTAGAGGAACAAACCAACATTTTCGAATGGGATAGTAGCACTTCCCAAGCCGCTTTCTTACACTGAGGCCAACTGAAAGGCTTATCGCTAGACCTAGTGATTAAGGGAAACTACATGAGACTTTTTTCACTTGTTTAGGAGACCAGTGTCAAAGGAAACTCCTTTTGCATTCACAATAACACAACCTCCAATAATTGTGTAGGTAAAACTTCTCGGGTTCCAAAGCCAGCCTTATGTAATATGTAATTAGACATATTATCTGTACTTTATGATTACTGACTCTATTACAAACAGGTATTCTGGCAAATCATCACCGTAAAGTGGATTTAAGGATTGTTGTTATCTTATTTATGATGAAAACTGAGAAACAAAAGGCTAAGATAAACCCTAAAAGAAATAAGAAAAATATAGAACTGCTGGGATATATTAGAGGGGAGGAAAAAGCACGACTCGAGTTGTAACAGTAGAGCTGCTCCATTTTGAATTGGAGATCAGGAGTTCCACCTATGAAAATTACCAATATTTGAATAAGATTGTGGATATCTAACTCTTATGTATAATGTGAGAGTATCATAGATTTAGAAAATTAAGAGATAGTTGGTAAAAAATATTTTAAATTGTTTTTATTAAATTGAGTGCAATGAAGAAACTGAATATTAGATCTTCTTTGGTTGGCATATTCCACGACAATATTTGATTTCTAACTTATATTCAATGTTCAAAAAATAAGTTACAGATATTTAGTAAGAGTTTCCAACCATACCAAATAGATCGTGAAAATCCATATTGAAAATGCTAGCCTACGTTAAGATTGGCTCTCAAGCCATCACGTGTAACTCAATTCTAGTAGCAACCCATAATTAAGCCGTTTGGTGAAACTTAGATCCGGTAGCACCTCGCGAGATGAGCGGTTAAGCCGTTTGATGAAACTCAAATCTAGTAGCACCCCGTGAAATAGTCACAAGATGGGCGCTGAAGTCGTCTCGTGAAACTCAGATCTAGTAGCATTTTGTAAGATAGCCACAAGATGAGCGCCTAAGCCATCTGGTGAAACTCAGATCCAGTAGCATCCCGTGAGATAGCCGTGAATTGGGCACTTAAGCCGTTTGGTGAAAAAATGAAGTCCACTAGCACCCGCGAGAAGACCACTTAAGCCACAAGGAGTTAATCCATTTTCAAGAAACCAACTGCTAGATATCCGGGCAACTAGTACCTAAGCAAAAATGGTTATTTTCTCGCAACAATCTACTGTTAGCTAACCGCGAGACTGGTGCTCAAACAAGACATTGTTATCTCCACTACTATGAAAATTTGAACAGCTTCTAACTGAAAGTTGCGATCAGTTTTTGAAGCCCTCACTACATATAGCAGGTAGAGGCATCTGTAATACTACAGAGGTTGAATCATTTATGAAAAGTGAAAGGATTCTTGAAAAACTAAACACATTCTTAAGAATCAAGTGGTTTTTGTATCTTTTGTTTTGTATTTCCTCCTCAAATTGAGTCCCTTTTTTTTATGGAGAATCAAATCTTGTTGGATGGTAGTGAGATTCGCATTACTATTCATCATACAAAATTCACTTAAAGAAACCAAGAGCACCTAAATAGCCGTTATGATACAAATCTAAAGAAGGCCTTCAATAGTTACTTGTTCGGAGTCAGTCCGCAAGGATAGCACATTTGTAGTTTAATTTGTAAATTACTTCTTCTCGTTATGGTGAATTTTTAGTTGGCCATTGATAATTCGGAAGCTTTTCTTAGAATATCTTGTTACAAGTTTCCCTTCGTCACCGAATTTTTGTGTTCACTTATTTTGGTAAATGAATGTATGTTCAGCATTATCTAGATCTATAAATCATTTACGTGTATTTGATTTGTGGTTAATGCTTTGTTAAAATATTAAAATTCTGTATGACACCTATTCACCCCCCTCTAAGTATCTAGGAGTTTCAACTATGTATTTTTCAAATGATATCAGAGACTTACCCAGATCATTGACTCACCCTATTTAGACAATGCCAAATCAATCTTTATTAGTTCCTCCCCACATTGATGGGAGTAGTTATACTTACTAAAAAGTCCACATGAGAGCATTCCTTAAATCTATAGGTGAACATATTTGGCAAAGCACTCAGAAAGAGTAGAGTACTCCTACTACAAAAAATGGAATTATAATTGTGACAGACCCATGTCTCATGGTCACAAGATGAAAGGAATGAATCCAACTAGAATAAAAAGACTGTAAATGCTCTTTTCTCTGCTATATCCCCCAATGAATTTAAAAGAATTTCTGTGTGAAAACCTAAAGTATTTATGGGATATTTTAGAAACTGCTCATGAAGGTACTAAGGCTATAAAAATTTCAAACTACAAATATTGACCTCAGAATTTTAAGAAATTAAAAAGAAAGAAGATAAAACCTTTGATGAATTTTATGCTAAACTAAATAATATTGTCAATCCTAACTTTAATCTTGGAGATAAAATTTCTAAATCAAAAATTAAGGAAAACTTTAAGATCTCTTCTTAAAAGATTTCAAACTGCAATAAAAGAAAGTAAAAATCTTGATCTAATTAAAATTAAAGAATTGGTTGGCTCGTTACAAACTTATGAACTTACATTTTCTCAAATTAAGAGAAACAAATCCATTCTTTAAAATCCACGGATAAAGAACATGAAATTGAATTTGAAAAAGAATGTTTTGATAATAAAGAAATTGCCTTGTTTGTTAAAAGATTCAACAAAATTTTTAAGAATAACTAGAAGAAACCTGAGTTTAACAACACAGCATCTAGTAACTAAAAGAAAGGTAAAATTGAAAACAAGGAAAATAAAAACTCAACTCTAAAAAATCTTCAAATATTCAATGCTTTGAATGCCAAGGATTTAGTTTATCTAGAATCTAGAATCTCAAAAAAGGAGACTGTTAATGGTTTATCAAAATTAGAGAAAAATAAAAATTCAATGTGTGGATCTTATCAAGCAAGAAAACAAACTCAAACTAAACATTTGAAAGTCAACAAAATCAACACTAAGAAACCATTAGAACTTCTTCATATTGGACTTGATCGGGCCGTCGTGAAGTCAAACATTAGGAGGAAAGAGACACATCTTAGTTGGTATTGATGACTCCACTAGGTTTTCTTGAGTTGAACTGTTCAGAGAAAAATCTGACACAATTACTATTGTTATAACCATATGAAAGAAAATTAAAAATGAACCAAGAACTTCAATCATCAGGATTATGAGTGACCATGGTAGAGGATATGATAACATGAAACCTACTGCAATGATGAAGCAATACATAGAGAATTTTTTGCTCCTGGAACTCCTCAACAAAACGGTGTTGTTGAGAGGAAAAATAGAACCATTCAAGAAATTGCTAGAACCATGATATACAGTAGGGAAATTGCTATGCATTTTTGGGGAGAAGCTGAGAATACTGCATGCCATATAATCAACAGAGTTTATCTTAGACCTAGAATGGATAACACTCCATATGAACTATGGAAAGGGAAGAAACCTACCATTAAATATTTTAGAGTCTTTGGAAGCACTTCTTATATCCCAAGAGATCGGGAAAATCTTAAATTTTTTTATACAAAATGTAATGAATGTATTTTCTTAGGGTACTCCCTGAATAGTCATGCGTAGAGAGTCTATAATCTTTGAACTATGAGTACTATGGAATCTACAAATGTTGTCATTGATGACATGGGCAAAGGAGCTCAAAATAACAGGGAGAATAATTTAGAAAAAAAATTTTGATGATCTATACATTGAAGAACCTGGTATCAAGAATATGAGTCCAAATAGTTTAGAAGGAACACCTACTCTTGAGCCATCTTTTACGTTGAATTAAATCACCCTATCCACTCTATCATTGGAAATGTTAATGAGGGGATGAGATTGAGAAATCGGATCCTAAACCAAATGGCTTTTACTAGTTATGTTTCTTAAATTGAACCAAAAGGGGTCAAAGGAGCTTTTAATAATGCACGTTGGATTAATACTATGCATGAGGAAATTAATCAATTTGTTAGAAATGATTTTTGGCGATTGTTTCCAAGACCTATAGATAGAAATGTTATTGGTACCAAATGAATCTTTAAAAATAAAATTGCTGAGAATGGCATTATCACTAAAAACAAAGGTAGACTGGTTGCTAAAAGACATACTCAAATTAATAGAATTGATTTTGATAAAACATTTGCTTCAGTTGCTAGACTTGAATCTATAAGAATTCTTCTTTCAATTGCATGTACTATAAGATCTAAATTTTATCAAATGGATATTAAAAGTGATTTTTTAAAACAGTTCCCTTCAAGAAGAAGCCAATGTTGAACAACCAATAGGTTTTGAGCATCCGAAATTTTTAAATTATGTCTATAAATTGAAAAAGGCTTTGTATAGTCTTTAAAAAGCCCCTAGAACTTGGTAAGATAGATTGACTACTTAACTTGTTGAACATGGATATTCTAGAGGAGTAGCTAGGGCTATGTTTATTAAACATCATAAAGATTGATTTATTATTGCTCAAATATATATTGATCACATTATCTTTGGATCTCCTATTGACTCTGTGGTTCATGAATGTGCTGATTGCAGAAACATGAATTTGAGATGAGTGTGGTTAGAAAGTCATACTATTTTCTTGGTTTAATCGTCAAACAACTTGACAATGGAATGTCAATCTCTCAATCTAAGTATGCCAAAGATTTAATGAAACGATTTTGCTTAGATAGCACAAAGCATACGAGGATTCCCATGAGTACAAACATGAAACTTGACTTGGACCCGTCAGGAAAGAATGTTGATCAAGCATTATATAGGAGCATGATATGTAGTCATCTATACTTAACTACAAGTCATCATACGATTGCCTTCAATGTTGGTATCTGTGCTAGATTTTAATCCAATCCCAAGGATTCTCATTAATTTGCTATGAAACATATTATAAGATATGTAATTGGAACAAATGAACATGGCATTTGATACTCTCAAGATTCTAACTTAAACTTGGTCAAATATTCTAATGCTAATTGGGCGGATGCTCAAATGATTGTAAAAGACTTCAAGTGGTATGTTTTTATATCGGTACAAATCTTGTAGCCTAGATGAGTAAAAATGGAACTATATATCTGTCTCAACTACCGGGTGGTGTTGTACTTAACTTATATGGATGAAACAAATGTTGAATGACTACGGTATTAATCAAGAAACCATGATTATTTATTGCAACAACTCCAATGCCATAAATATCTCTAAAAATCTTGTACAACATTCTTGAACCAAACACATTGACATTCGCCATCATTTCATTCATGACTAGGTTGAATCTAGAATCATCATTGAACATATCTCCACTGAAAATCAGTTGATCGATATCTTTACCAAACCTTTGGGTAATCTTATATTTGAATATTTGAGAATCGCCATAGGAGTCTGTGATATACCCTTACTATCATCTTGTTAATTATTTTTGCTATTTTTTTATTAGTTTCTTGCATTCAAATAAAAAAAAAAAAGGAAATTTGTTTGATGAAATTATCAAATATATTTGATAAATATGTTGAGTTTTCTTTTTCTCCAAAAAATTATCTTTTCATAATAACAATGCTTTGGTTCACTGCTCTTACAATAGTCTTGATATTCCTCATATTATATCTCGTATACTTTGCACCAATCACACATAGTATTCCATTTGCAGAGACCTAATCGAAGATGTGAATATTTGGACAGAAATTCTAAGTGGGGTAAATTGCCCTTAGATTTTGATTGACCTCTAAGTAGTTAAACTTTATCTCAATTATTACCTCAGATGTACATCTCCTAGTGTTAAAAAAATTAGAGTAAAAATAAAATCATTTGTTGCCTATATTGCTCCTCAATGTAGGGCTCATATTTAGGGGGGCAAAAAATAGAAATTAAGGTCTTAATGGAATTGGGTTTGACTTTCATATTCAAGGAATATATCGATCCTCACTTAAGAAAACTAGCCATTATTATTGTTTGAAATTTTGAATTTCTTCTATGGAATATTGTGCTTTCACCTCACCTAAAATATACAACATGACTTGTTTTATGCTATAATAAAAGTGTGTCCCATTGAATTATTATCCCTTTAAAAAAAATTAGTTTGAAAAAGTTTACCCAATAAATTTTTCAAATGTTTTTTGATAATGCCATCACAAAAATTTTATTTAGTGATATACATATGTACATATATATTTTTAATTGCATTCCTCGTTTTCATTTTTTTTCTCTCTTTCTTTTTGGTTCAGTATGATTATTGTGAGCCAACGACTTAAGTGGTCTACAATTCACGCTCCTTTTTAAAATGCATTTAGGGTTCAACGTTAACACATTTTCTCACTCAGCACTTGCCAGGATTTCTTCTCTCCATCACATGGTCATCTTCTTCAATCTCCTCAAACTTTTTCTCCTCTTCTTTTTTTGATATCAAGGCAATATAATCTATCAAACCAACTATGTTGTCATGTTTTCTTGTAGATTTCATCATGATTTCTCAATAAATTCATCATGTGTTCTTCATTCTTCATATATTCATAACTTGCACTTCCTCATTTTTTTTCTTTATGTTTTCTATAACTAAAAATTGTTCTCAATCCTAGGTTTAAATTGGATTTACTGGTTATTCCCTAATTAGTGTCTTTTTTTTTTTAATTATTGTGGTTAAGTTTCTTTTCCATACAGTTTCATTTAGTTTCCTATTTTCTTTTGAGATGCCTCGGACTTAATCAGGTGGCCACAGAAAATCACACATAGAGTCATCATTTGACTTTACTAGATTTGTTAATCAAGAATTTGAAAACCTCTATCTGACCCATATAATGAAACACTCACTTCTTGAAGGAGAATCTGCTCTGGCATTGACCCTCCATATGCAATTCTAATTCACGAATTTTACTTGAATATTCAAGACATTTCCCTTGACAACTCTCAATCCTCCATGTTCATTCGTGGCCGAAGTAGTATAATCTCATCTGATCTTATTTCCAACATTCTAAACATTCCTCGATCTCCATCTCCTACATATCCTTATTCCACTTCCACGTCTCCTTCTCCTAATGAAGTTGCTTTGTTTCTTTTAAGTGAACCCACAAAGACTAGAGGCAGACCATTCCAAAGTTCAAAATGTCTGTCAATAGAATCATATGTGCTGCATCATTTGCACAAATATTTACCCCATTTCTCATATGACTTCTCTCCCTCTACCAAGAGCTCATTTCCTTTATGCACTTACTCAGGGTGATCCTATTGATCTTCCTCAACATTTTATCTCCCATATCCTTGAGGTTCATCGTGATATTCAAAGGAAGATTAAGTTACCTTTTGGTTGTCTCATACAAAAAATTTTATCTCATCTTGAAGTAAATCTTTCATGTGCTCCTCCTCTCAAACTTTCACTTCCAATAAATGCAACCACTTTACAATAAATCAAATCACATAAATGGTCTGAACTGCTTGCTCGATCCATCTCCAATGAGGATGAACCTTCACATCCAAGAACATCTCATCCAAGTGCATCTGATCCACCACAATTGTCACTGCAATTAGATAAACTAAATGAAATCCTTGAGCAACAATCTCTAATTCAATCCCAAATCAATTCCCTTCCATCTAATTCAGACTACAGGAGGCTGGAGAAAAAATTGGATGATCTTCAACTATCTATCCAAATATTGCTTCAACAACATGGTACTGGCTATGGTTCATAAAATGCTGATGATAATATGTGACTCTTTGGAATTCAATGACAAAAAGGGGGAGACAACAGTAGTTTTTTGTTCGCTAACTGGTAGTCTGATGAAGGTTGTTTTTTTAATGTGTATTTATGTTTTGACGGTTGAACTAAATTATCATGTGGATACTTTATGAGTCTATAGATGTATAGATATTTTATTGGATTACTATTGTTTGTATTTTAAATGTTATCCACTTCCAATTAGTTTGTTTTGTCATAGAAGTCAAGGGGGAAGATTGTTAGATCTTCTTTGGTTAGCATATTCCATGACACTATTTGATTTCTAACTTCATTTCAATGTTGAGAAAATAAGCTGTAGGTGTTAGTAAGAGTTTCCAATCATACTACATAGATTGTAAAAATCCATATTGAAAATTCTAGCCTACTGCAAGATGGGCGCTCAAGCCATCGAGTGCAACTTGATTCTAGTAGCAGGCCGCAAGATGAACTCTTGAGCCATCTAGTAAAACTCAAATCCAGTAGCACCATGCGAGATAGCTGCAAGATGAATGCTTAAGCCGTTTGGTGAAACTCAGATCCAGTAGCACCCCACAAGATAGCTACAAGATGGAAGCTTAACCCATCCAGTAAAACTCAGATCCAGTAGCATCCCATGAGATAGCCGCAAGATAGGCACCTAAGTTGTTTGGTAAAACTCGGATGCAATAACTTACAGATTGAGCTGTCAAGTAGAAAATAAAGTCCACTAGCATCCTACGAGAAGACCACTTAAGCCACGAGCTCGGAAGCACAGACACTATCAAGTTTAAAGTGTCGGTGTCTGACACGTATTGAACACCAACACTCCCCAGACACGTTGGGACACATGTCAAACACGTTCTGACACGTGTTAATTTATTTTTTTTATTCTGATGTATTTTGGACACGCTCCATACACATCTCAACATGTTTTAAACACGCTCTGGACAGATCCAACACATTTGGACTTGCTCAAGACACATTCCGATACATTATGGACACATTTTAGACACATTGGATAATTTTACAATTTTTTAAAAATTATGGGCCATATGATAAATTATAAAAGTTGTGGACTTTTTTTACAAATTTATAAAATTTTATAAGTTGTCAGATTTTATTCATTAAAAAGCCCTTACCTTTTCCTACATTTCATCTCTCCTCTTCTATTCACTCAAAGAGCCGTAACCTTAAGGTTCTAACTTTGAATCCAATCACCACTCTCCACTTCTAAGTTTCTCACACTCTTGACTCGCAAACAAGAGATCTCATTCATTTTTGTCGGTCGATTTTGATTTCTCAGTCATAGGATGCATACGATTGGATAGAGAGAGAAATCAAACATGAAGGTAAAGTAATTGTCAAGTAACAGTATATATTATTATTTTCGAACCCTAGAATTTGATTTTAAAATCCTTCATTTCAGTTTTCAAACCCTAGAATTTGATTTTAAAATCTTTCATTACAGTTTTGAACCCCAGAATAGGATTTGAAATACATTATTTTTACTTTCGAACCCTAGATTTTGAAATCTTTCTTCGTTTGCTTTTGAATTCTACTGATTTTACCATAACAGTATCTTACTATTAATATATTGTTT
>JAODPA010100549.1:0-21376 GCA_025585075.1 Nepenthes mirabilis | reverse complement strand
TATTCAACACACTCACTCACCCAACAATTAAAAAAATTAATTAAGAAGAAGAAGAGAGGTGGGACTCGGTTGTAAGGGCAACCCACGAATCCCCTCCTTTTTTCCCCTAATTTTCTTGCTAATAAATTAAAAGAAGAATATGGCACTAAAGAGGGAAGACACATGGCATATTTGAGGACTAACATGTATAGAATTTCACCAAATAAAATAAAGTCAATTGACAAAACAAAGGGGCAGCACATCAGCTTGCATGCAAACTAATTCAACATAAGTCTACCGAGAAACTTAACACCAAATGGGGTAGGTGGCAAGCTCCAATTAATCCAAGAAATTTATAGAAAATAAAATATACGTAAGGCTAATTATTCTCCAAGATAGAGAAGAAAAATCGGAGAGAAGCTAAAGGAAAAGACAAGCAAAAATAGAGAAGAAAAACAGAGTTTGGAGAAAGGACTCGATAGCAACTCTAAGTTCAAAATTGAATATAAAATATTCCAGGCAAGGACACCATCACTTCCTCAATTTTTTGGTTAATTCTTAATGTTTTCTTTGACTATTATTGATCCAATACTTAAAATCCTTGTTGTTATCATGATAAAATAACCAAATTTCAGAAACATGTATCATGAAGTTAGTTTCTACAGCTAGCTGTATTGTTTGCTGATCTGTTAATTTTTACATATGGTTAATGGCCGATCTTTCCTATGAAAATTTTATTGAAGAAACTTTAATGTGCTGGCTAAATTGCCATATTTTTATTTTGAAAGAATTTTTCATGAAACCGGCCGGTTCAATGTGTTTAAAATCAACCGGCTGTTTGAACCGAGAAAATCAAAGGCATGCTGTTGGTGCTGATTTTCTTCACGCTTTTAATCGGTTCAAACTCTATAAAAATTAGTCTATAGACTTTAATGAACCCTGTAAGATGTCATGAAGTTGGGGTAAAAATATCTCTTAAAAATATGACCGGTTTAACATTGGAAAAATTAAATATCACTAAACAGGCCAGATTACATCATGATGCAATTTTTAGCACAAAATCAGTGTATAACTTTGAATCGGGAAAGGATAAAATTAAAAAATTTATATGAGCCGGTCCAAAATTATATGCTGATTCTTAAAATATATGGGAAGTAATTTTTCATGATGATTTAATTAGTAAACCGGGTTTCACATTAATAATTGGACTAACTTCAGCAATTATACTAAAATTGACAGTTTGGAAAATTAGGCCGAACCGACCTCCATCTGACCACCAAACTGGCTCAAAATTAGTCACCAAATAGTTAAGACCCTTATTAAGATTTTGTAAAATTTGCTCATGAAAATAGGTTGAATATACCACTGAATCGGATCCCCAAATGAGCAGGAGAACCCTACGTCCATGTAGATGATTAATCTTGCAGTCCATTTGATGGATTGAACCAACCATGAACCAATTGAACCAATAGCTGACCCAGTCATATTATTTAGTACTAGGGTTGATCTATTGTTATGTAAAATGGTTTCCGAAAATACCTTGATTTGTCAATGAACCAGCCTTGGAATAGAAATTGCCACTAAACCGTCTAATTTACATTTAATTGTCTATTCTACTAATTTAGAGTGAATCAACTAGGAAATAAATAATAAACCAGCCATATATGGTATATTAAATTAGTAAACAAGTTATACATCATATAAATCAATCGGTTATTGTAAGAATCGGATGTTAAAGATTAGAAATAAATCGGTTATTAATGAACCGGCTAATTTGGTAAGTGAACTGGTTTATATATAATTCTTTAAAATGATAAACATGCCTCTTATTAAATGGATAATGGTGAACCGACTCATGTGATATGACTAACAAAATATTATAAAAGTTGAACCGATCCATAAATCAGATTTGTAATTAAACCGGTTAGTACAGCAATAAATTATAAAATTTATGGACCAAAAATCAAATAATATATTGTCTAAAACTAAGTTTAGTACATGTTAAAATGTATATGAACTTGTATTATGTATTGATATGATTTTATAATAGACATATACGATATGCTTTATCGTAATCTTGTTATGAACATATATAATATGTTTATGTATGAGTAAAAGCCAATATGATACCAAGAAAATATAAATTTTCTCTAAGATGAGAAAAATTAAAAAGAAGAAGTAAGATTATGAATAAGGGATTCTACTATAAAATTTTAAAAAGTAAGAAACTGAACCAAGAATTTTTATTTCAATGAATAGTATCCCCTAGCATGCCTTAAGATATTATAATATAGATTATTGTCTGAATAAGTATCGTTGTATAATTTTAGTCCTATCTACCGAGAAATAATAAATAGTACCATCCTATCTTCAAGATGTAAATAAGGAAGATGAGTCATTTTATTTGGGTGGACTGAATACAATTTATCATATTTTTGAGATGTAAATAAGAAAAAAAGTATTGCTGTGTTATACAATTTTGGCCTTTGATTGTGTATACTAACATAATCCAGACATCGATCAAATACTCCGTTAGTTGGTAAGGCATACTAGCTCTGGTTCCTTAAGATATGTAAGGTAAGAATATATTAGCTAGTAATAAGAATTAAGTACAATAAAAAGAAAAGCCAATTACATTATGAAAATATTTTAAAAGTATATATGTATTTTTACATACATCATGACTTCTATTATGACGGAACGGTTTTTTTTTTTTTTTGTCCTCAAAAGCTTCCGTCAAACAGAAATACAATTAATGGTCTAAATATAAGGTAAGACTTCTGCAGAAATTTTGACAGAATCTCCTTTATAACCGGATGAAAACCCAAAAATACAGTCTTATATAATCATCCATAATAAACACACAACTAACCATCATTTATAAATCCTACAACAGACATACACAGGATCACATGTGCCATCCATGGCACAAATCCATAAAAATATTAACTACGCTAACAGTTCAATAATGAGATGTCATTTAGGACCTGTACAGTAAATCCAGAGTATAAAGTGGAAGTAAACTAATAACCTGTAGAAGTATAGCTTTTTCTCTTTTACTATCATACACATCATACGCTTTCTATACAAAATTCACATGTTCTAGAGCATTCATAAACATAAGACCAGTATACAAAAATTACATTTTCAGCTAAGCCTTTACATCAACAAGCTCTTTCAAAATAGCTCCAGTATGCGGTGGTCCTCAAAAGTCTTCAAGCAACTCCTCTCTGTTTACTCTTTTTCATCAGGCAGAAGCTCTTATGTCTCATCTGAAGGGGAAAACGCTAAAATAGTGAGCCGAGACTCAGCAAGGTATATGCATATGAACTGTAAAATGATTATGCAAAAACGATCATATAACCATACAGAATCAGAACGTTTAATCAAAACATCATCTGAAAAAACAGTAAAGGCACACCATAACGATATCAAACCACATGCTTCATAAATCAGTACGCTATAGACTGTAAAATAATAAACTGTAAACTTTGACAAGATATGGTAAAACTGAAAACAATACCCTATCATCTTTTCACTGTACGATTCATTATCATCATTTTACTGTAACATAGCATATCGGTAAAACAAATAACGGTACTTCATATTATTTTCTTCATTGTACAAAGCCCCGAGGACGGCTATCATTACCTCCTTTTACCAAGCCCCGAGGACGGCTATCATTACCTCCTTGTACCAAGCCCCGAGGACGGCTATCATTTCCTCCTTGTACCAAGCCCCGAGGACGGCTATCATTCATCTTTTTATCAAAAACCCTTTTCTTTCAAAGTCAGACTTTCACAATTTACTTTCAGCTAACTTCAAAGTACATGAAAATTTCGTCGGTATAGGCTCGTACATATTTTCAAAAACAAACTATACAGGGAGTTACACATCGATGTCAATTAACTTTCATATAACATAAGATATTGTCAAAACTCATCAAAACCTCTTCATTTTCGTACATAGAGTTTCGCCAAAACCGTCGGACTCAAATCGTTCTCTAACACATGCTTATTCATGAAATTAAAGCCATAATTTCCATACATATACATTAAATCATGCAATTTACTCAATCTTCACAACATTTTCGAGCTAGGGTTTCAACACATGTTTCCCGAGACAAATCGAGCACTATTTTCATGCTTAATCACGAAATCGAAGCCAAATCTTGCAATAAACATAGATAAACACAAAATCTAACCAAGTAATCGAAGAAAACATGCTTCATGTGCTTTAAACATGCATTAACATCATTTTCGTAACATTTCATCAAGTTTAAAGCAAAAGAAATGGTAAAAATGAAAAACGACGTCCGAGGTACACTTGCCTGAGCTTGTTCTACCATTATTTTACCCGGATCGGATCGGAATAGTGATCTCTCCCCTTTCTTCCTCTTCGTGCTTGCTATTGTGCCTCAACTTCCTCTCTCTACAAACACATATCCTTTAATCGGCATTTAAACAAGGAAGTATTACACAATATCGTCCGAAGTTTTCGGAAGAGTAGTACCCATGTACAGTGCACAGGAATAGTACACGTGAACAGTGCACATGTGCATGAATCAGTTGATTCTCAGAATTTCGGACATCCAACAGGTAATTTATCGAACCTAAGGCATGGGTAACTATAATCCCAAGTCAAGTTACACATTAAACCCCAAATCGAAGACCAAACGGTGTCCGGGTACGAGTTAAGGGCTTTGCGAACGAATTTCCTTACATAACCACAATTTTGGATACCCAACAAATAAATTAACTTACCCAAGTCATGTATAATCATAATCTAGTCTTAAGTAAATCAAAAGCCCCAAAAATCAGAGCCCGAAACCACCCGGGCGTGGGGTTAAGGCTTCGCGAACGGGAATTCACATAATTTCACCAAATCGGGTACCCAATTGACAAATTAACTTACCTAGGGCGTGGGTATTGGCATTCTAGTCTCAATTTATACAAAAGCCCCAAATATCGAGGGCCGGAATCCACCCGATTGCACATGAACAGTACACGTGCGTGGGTGAGGGTTTTTGTGCAAAATTCGGTATAATTCCTCAAAGTTGGACATGAAATTCGTATATATGCACGGTAGAGTCATGGGCTTTACAAATACATACACGGGGTCGGATATCGGAACGAAATACCCGAAGAGGATGGAACGAAAATCAAAGAAATGGAAGAAAAACGGTATAGATGTACTTGCCTCGACATGCTCTACGATTTCTCTAACGGGCTCGAAGCCGAATTCGGACTCCATGGCCTCGATCTCCTCCTTTCTCTCTATTGTTCATCGCCCTCTCTCTCTCTAAAAACCCTAGGTTCGTGAGAAAATGAGGGAAAAGAAGGCTGGGCGTGCTTTTATACATCGCGCAGCCGGTCGAGCGGCCAGCTGGTGGCAAGGCTCCGGGCAGTCCGCCGCTCGAGCGGAGCTCGAGCAGCCATCGGGCGGAGGGCTTCAGGCATGCCACTGGTTTTTGCGCCCGATAGGAGGACTCGAGCACTCGGAGGGCGCGGGTCTGGCCTGCGCCGAGCCTGCAGCAAGCATACGTCGCGCTTTCGTCGTTCGGGACCCGTTTTGACCATTCTAATCCAATTTTTCACATCCTTGGACCTTATTTTTGATTATATAACCTCAATAAGTCATGATTATCACAATTTAAAACCCGAATCTTGTCAACAAATCAACATTTCACCGCTTACAATTTCGGTTCCCGATTTACTAGTTCTGGTTCTTTGAGCTTTCCAATCCATCCCTCCCGTACCTTTTGAACACAATTCACCTATTTTAACTTAATTACCTCCCAATTATCATATTCAGAAACTCAGTTCGTCACATTCTCCCCCACTTATAAAAATTTTGTCCTCAAAATTTGACGAATCTCGAAATCCTCAAAGGGTTAAAAGTTCTTACTTGATCCTACCTTAACTCTAGAAGGGGAAATATTCCTTTTGAGCCTCAGATTGAACCTCATCATTTGTGGGTTTGCCACATTCAAAGTTACAATCATCCCAAGGGTTTGACATGGCTCTAGATCATTCTCCCCGTAACCTCAGAATTTAATAACTGAGCAACCTCAAGATCCCGTTGGCATACCAATGAGCCAACTAATCAAATCCGAACAAGTCTTCTATGACTACGATAAGTGGGTTGTTCTAACCTTCCCGAAACAAAACCATAAGGACTTCATATTTCATGAACTCCTAGCTCCCAAATATCAAATACGGTCTTGTCTCCCAATTCAAGAACAGGACATCCTATCATCCAGTCATTGGATTTACTTGCGATTTACCTTTCACATTTCCTATGAAACTTCAAAGACATACAACTCCGAAGACTTGCAACATTTATTGCCAACATTAATGCCTACTTTCCTAAAGAAAACACCGAGGTTCACCTTTTCAACCTTTAAACAGGTCTGTCCACATGCGATATCATATGATTTTCCTCCTTAATGATACAATCATTCTGGCTCTTAAAATTTAAGTAATGGCTATCTTCAAAACGATATCCATAAGTTCTCAAGGTGGAAACTTCAATGGCTGATTCTGACTTGCATATGGGGTAACATTAATCATGAACTTCTCCCCCACTTAAATCAAAGGTATTCACCTATCTTGACGTGAGGGTAACATAATCTTAACCCTCCTCAAAAGCATTATATTCTACGATGTCTCACCAGACTCATCGGGGGTCAACCTAAATGACATGAATGTCAATTACCCCTATTGAATCTCAGGAAACTACCTTGTATCTTCTATTCTAACAATTACAAATCTCACCCATGCCGAACGTCTCACAGACACTAAACTTCTCAAGGAATACTTGTCAGGTAACTTAACAACCTCAGTTAGACCCAAAATGACCATACACTTTTACGGCACTAATTGGTCTCCCCAATTAGTCATCACTTAAAATCTTATGGATCCCAGAACCATGCTACCCAAGAGCTACAAGCTTAACAAAGCATGTCCCCTATCAAACTCGCATTCCTTTCTTAATGGGACATACGAGTTATCATCCATCCACGATCCAGGATTTAATCTGTAAACAAAGTGCATCCACCCCTTAATCATTTGAAATTTATCCATGAAGTCACCTCAACATGGATCCGAATATGGCCAAAAATTTTAACCCATAAAATTTCATGAAACGCCAATGGACCTACAAAACCCAAAAGGCGATTTCTGAACTTCATAGTGGCTATAGCCTCATCTTGAATACCGCCAGGGCCATAACCCCTAATTCTCCACAATTAACAAGCTATGGACCCAAATCAATCATAGAGATTATCAAGCCTTTATAACCGCTTATATAATCCATCGATCCATTCACAATATCCACTTAACAAATCATTAATCTCCTAGGTAATCCCCATCTTTGAAATTCACGAACAACCTCGAATTCTTGACCAACAGATACGTCAACCTAATCTTTCTTTTGACAATCTCCTCAGACAGCCACACAGCCAAAATTCCTCGATGACCATGAAATAACTTCTAGATGTGGCCGCACATTTCTTTCATACATCATCATTCCTAGCTTAGCACTAGTTTAAGAACCAATTCTCAAGGATCCTAGTTGTCTTAACTTCCTCAACCTATTCCTAGAGGAGTTCTATACAGAGATTCAATCCTATGCTTTCGCATTTCGGTCAATTAATTCCTACGGCATCTCAATTCTCTGATATCAATTGTGACGGAATGGATTTTTTTTTTGTCCTCAAAAGCTTCCGTCAAACAGAAGCACAATTAACGGTCTAAACATAAGGCAAGACTTCTGTAGAAATTTCGACAGAGTCTCCTTTGTAATCGGATAAAAATCTAAAAATACAATCCTATATAATCATCCATAATAAGCACACAACTAACCATCATTCATAAATCCTACAACAGACATACACAGGATCACATGTACCATCCATGGTATAAATCCATAAAAATATTAACTACGCTAACACTTCAATAACGAGATGTCATCTAAGACTTGTACAGTAAATCCAGAGTATAAAGCGGAAGTAAATTAATAACCTGTAGAAGCATAGCTTTTTCTCTTTTACTATCATACACATCATATGCTTTCTATACAAAATTCACATGTTCTAGAGCATCCATAAACATAAGACCAGTATACAAAAATTACATTTCCAGTTAAGCCTTTACATCAAGAGGCTCTTTCAAAATAGCTCCAGTATGTGGTGGTCCTCAAAAGTCTTCAAGCAACTCCTCTTTGTTTACTCTTTTTCATCAGGCAGAAGCTTTTCTGTCTCATCTGAAGGGGGAAAATGCTAAAATAGTGAGCCGAGACTCAGCAAGGTATATGCATATGAACTGTAAAACGATTATGCAAAAACGATCATATAACCATACAGAACCAGAACGTTTAATCAAAACAGTATCTGAAAAAACAGTAAAGGCACACCATAACGATATCAAACCACATGCTTCATAAATCAGTACGCTATAGACTGTAAAACAATAAACTGTAAACTTTGACAAGATATGGTAAAACTGAAAACAACACCCTATCATCTTTTCACTATACAATTCATTATCATCATTTTACTGTAACATAGCATATCGGTAAAACAAATAATAGTACTTCATATTATTTTCTTCCTTGTACAAAGCCCCGAGGACGGCTATCATTTCCTCCTTGTACCAAGCCCCGAGGACGGCTATCATTCATCTTTTTATCAAAAACCCTTTTCTTTCAAAGTCAGATTTTCACAATTTACTTTTAGCTAACTTCAAAGTACATGAAAATTTCGTCGGTATAGGCTCGTACATATTTTCAAAAACAAACTATACAGGGAGTTACACATCGATGTCAATTAACTTTCATATAACAGAAGATACGGTCAAAACTCATCAAAACCTCTTCATTTTCGTACATAGGGTTTCGCCAAAACCGTCGGACTCAAATCGTTCTCTAACACGTGCTTATTCATGCAATTAAAGCCATAATTTCCATACATATACATTAAATCATGCAATTTACTCAATCTTCACAACATTTTTGAGCTAGGGTTTCATCACATGCTTCCCGAGACAAATCGAGCACTATTTTCATGCTTAATCACGAAATCGAAGCCAAATCTTGCAATAAACATGGATAAACACAAAATCTAACCAAGTAATCGAAGGAAACATGCTTCATGTACTTTAAACATACATTAACATCATTTTCGTAACATTTCATCAAGTTTAAAGCAAAAGAAACGGTAAAAACGAAAAACGACGTCCGAGGTACACTTGCCTGAGCTCGTTCTACCATTATTTTACTCGGATTAGATCGGAACGGTGGTCTCTCCCCTTTCTTCCTCTTCGTGCTTGCTGTTGTGCCTCAACTTCCTCTCTCTACAAACACATAACCTTTAATCGGTATTTAAACAATGAAGTATTACACAATATCGTCCAAAGTTTTCGGAAGAGTAGTACCCATGTACAGTGCACAGGAATAGTGCATGTGAACAGTGCACATGTGCATTAATCGGTTGATTCTTAGAATTTCGGACATCCAACAGGTAATTTATCGAACCTAAGGCACGAGTAACTATAATCCCAAGTCAATTTACACATTAAATCCCAAATCGAAGACCAAACGGTGTCCTGGTACGGGTTAAGGGCTTTGCGAATGAATTTCCTTACATAACCACAATTTTGGATACCCAACAAATGAATTAACTTACCCAAGTCATGTATAATCATAATCTAGTCTTAAATAAATCAAAAGCCCCAAAAATTAGAGCCCGAAACCACCCGGGCGCGGCGTTAAGGCTTCGCGAACGGGAATTCACATAATTTCACCAAATCGGGTACCCAATTGACAAATTAACTTACCTAGGGTGTGGGTATTGGTATTCTAGTCTCAATTTATACAAAAGCCCCAAATATCGAGGGCCGGAATCCACCTGATTGCACATGAACAGTACACGTGCATGGGTGAGGGTTTTTGTGCAAAATTCGGTATAATTCCTCAAAGTTGGACATGAAATTCGTATATATGCATGGTAGAGTCATGGGCTTTACAAATACATACACGGGGTCGGATATTGGAATGAAATACCCGAAGAGGATGGAACGAAAATCAAAGAAATGGAAGAAAAATGGTATAGATGTACTTGCCTCGACATGCTCTACGATTTCTCTAACGGGCTCAAAGCCGGATTCGGATTCCACGGCCTCGATCTCCTCCTTTCTCTCTCTTGTTCGTCACCCTCTCTCTCTCTAAAAACCCTAGGTTCGTGAGAAAATGAGGGAAAAGAAGGCTGGGCGCGCTTTTATACATCGCGCAGCCGCTGGAGCGGCCAGCAGGCCGCAAGGCTCCGGGCAGTCCGCCGCTCGAGCGGAGCTGGAGCGGCTAGCCGGCAGAGGGCTTCGGGCACGCCACTGGTTTTTGCCCCCGATAGGAGGGCTCGAGCGCTCAGACGGCGCGGGTCTGGCCCGCGCCAAGCCTGTAGCAAGCCTACGTCGCGTTTTCGCTGTTCGGGACCCGTTTTGACCATTCTAACCCAATCTTTCACATCCTTGGACCTTATTTTTGATTATACAACCTCAATAAGTCATGATTATCACAATTTAAAATCCAAATCTTGTCAACGAATCAACATTTCACCGCTTATAATTTCGGTTCCCGATTTACTTGTTTCGGTTCTTTGAGCTTTCCAATCCATTCCTCCTGTACCTTTTGAATATAATTCACCTATTTTAACTTAATTACCTCCAAATTATCATATTTAAAAACTCGGGTCATCACATCTATTCCTATATATGTTGTATTTTTGAATAAAAATATGTATGTCCTTGACTATTATATTTTTGTTGAGTATTTGGCTTACTCTTACTATTTTTTTCCCTTTAGATATTTCGCAAGAGTTCAAATCTACTAAACAAAAGTAAAGAAGAACCATTAAATATGTAATAATCAGTAATGATGTGACTAGTTTAATTTGAATGATGATGTAAGAACTTATAAATTTATAAGCAACTCAAAAATATACATTTTAGTATTGATAGTTTAAAAATGTGTTCGCAAATCTCTCATAGTTATCTTGTAAGTTTCAGTATAATTCTTATAAGATGAATATTAGAATGTTAGTTGGTATCTTTCCTTATCACAAGTTACATTCACATTATTGTTGAATGAATGTCAGAACCATTGATGATTAGTATTATTTTGGATCCTGTGTATTATGGTTTATTATGATTTATAAATTATTAAGATAAGCACACATTCCCATACTAGGACGTCACACATCGCTCCTTTGAGCTGCCCCGATGAGGACCATGCGGCAATAGTTGGGAGAAGGAGATAACGGTGACCCTATGCTGGGACCACCCTCATTATAACAAGAGAAGAACCAAAGTAGGAAAACCACGGTAGACTTTAAGTGCATCTTCAAATCTATCAGAACTTCCTCCAATCCTAGCTAGTGGCAGTGTAGGCTCCATGTCCGCTCTGATCTCCCACATCACTTGGCTAATAGGAGAATGGCTCGTGAGGCAAGGCATAGGAAGCCGCTCCATTTATAGTCGGGGAAGGCAATTGACAAGCCATTATTACGGAAGATCACACCCACCAGTGCCATCTGTAGAGAATTAACAGAGAATCGGCAAGTCTGGAATGTAGCCTCCAAATATTTTCAAATAGAGTATAAAATCACTAAGCTCTTATATAGAAGCTATAGAATGCCTCAAAAAGGGAACACATGAGGCAACCCCTACAACACAAGTCCCATCATCAGACATGTTGAGAATTAGTGAACCCTAGCCACTAAGTATGTGTCACGTCCTACATTCTTATTTTCATAATTAGTCATTATTATCATGTTAATATATGATAAATTTCATTTTTATACACAGGATCCTTAGAAAAACTACAACATCGGTGGTGCCAACATCATACTATAAAGTACGCTATTGGGTTTTGATCTTGAAAGATGTCTACTAAAACCTTAAACTTATCTCATAAAAATTTACAGAAACATACAAGATATCCATATAAAATTTACAAAAGTGCTAACATCACCATAACATAATACCTTCTTGAGATGCTTAAAAAAATTTATAAATTTATGCATCATCACTTGAGCTAAACTAATTACATCATCACCAAGTACAATATAACTAATATTTCAATCTCTACTCTTGTTCATCAAGTATGAACTCCTGTGAAGTTTCTGGAGGGTAAAAAAATAACAAGAGAGTAAGTCAAGTGCTCAACAAATCGCAATATATTTAAGGATATGCATATTTTACTAAAAGTAAATTTTAGAAAGTAATAAGAGTCATGATACATGTAAAAAAAAAATATATATACACACACACACACACACACACATATATATATATATATATCCAGAAAGCATTTTCATAATGCATTCAACTTTCTTTTTTTTTTTACATATTTTTCTTTTTACTTGTCAACACATTGAGAAATCAGAGCTAGTAGGCCTTACCAGCTAACAGAATAGTCAATTGAGAAAAAGATTATATTTAGTCCACACAATCTCAAGCCATAACCTCCTTATTACCCCCTGTGGTGGGTAGTACATACCTATTATATCCCATAGATAGGACCTAACAGCCGCCTTTAGTCCCCCGCAGTGCTAGGGATAATTTTTTAATTTTTACTACAATATTCTAAGACATGTCAGAAAATACTACCCTCTAAATAAATTATTGGTTCGATTTCGTAATTCTTAAAATTCTTAATGGGAGCTTCTATATTTGCTCTTGATTTTCTCATCTCTCAGAGAAAATAATTATATTTCACAGTATCATATAAGCTTCCACTTATACTTAAATTCGACATATATATATTAAATCCATAATAATACATAACGTAAAAATAAAGTCATATAAATTCTTATATGTGCTAGAATAATTTTTAAGTAAAATATTATTCGATTTTTAGTTCATCAACCTGTTAATTTACTGGTTCATCAACTGGTTTGGTCATTAACTGATTCATCAACCGGCTTGGCTAATAATAAAAGCTTGCCAATTTTAGTAGCCAATTCATCATTCTAGCCGGTTCACCATTATGTGTACAAGTAATGACTAGTTCATTATTTTATATAGCACTTAAAAACCGGGTCACCCTTCCATTATTTACAAATTGAATTTTCAACTGGTTTGCTAAAATCGGTTAACTATTTCAACAACCGATTCTCATAATGGTCAACCAATTCACATGGTGTCTAGCCTATTTACTAACTTGACATACCATATATGATTGGTTCATCAATATTCTTCTAGCCAATTCACACAAAATTTACAAAATAGCCATCTGGCGTAGCAGCCGGTTCATGTACATCATCCGATTTTAGCACTGGTTCAGAGGCTGATTCACCATGTAAAATTATTCCTTCTGTATTTTAAGAATTATCACATGATATTGGACCTATTCATATGAAATTACAAATAATTTTCTTGCCCAGTTCAACATTAATGCTAATTTTTTATGCCAAAATCTGCATCTGGCCAGTTCAGCAACACATAATTTTCTTTAGGTTAAACTGGTCAGCTTTTCAAAAGGGATTTCAGCACCAACTTCATGACATATTGGCCTGTTTATTAAAGTTTCTAAATTAATTTTTATAGGACTTGAATCGGTTAATAATCCTGGAGAAAACATTAGCATTAGGAGCGAGTCATTCTCAACAGGTTCAAGCAGCTGACTAATTTTATTTTTATTGAACCGGCCAATTTTATGAAGAATAATTTTAGTACATTAGTATGGTGAATTAGCCAACTTAATAAAGTTTCTAAATTAAAATTTTCATCGGATGAATCAATCAAATATAGCATGTAAAAATCAGTATATCATTATGGTGCAGAACTGAATTTCTATGAAGCATTAATCTGATTTTTGCCGGTTCTAGCATGATAATAGCAAGGAGTTAAAGTATTGGTGTAACAATACTTGAAGATAACAGTAAGAAGTAATCAACAATAAAAGGAAGTAGCAATGTTCGTGACTATCTGTTTGGGGATTGGGGATTGGCATTTCCTTTCATACAATGTTTAAAACGATGCCATCCTGATACTGGCTTAATAACTGTTGTTATAAGCAAATTTTGCCAAAGCCAAATGGTCATCCCAATTACTTTTCATCTCTAACACCGTAGCCCTTAGCACATCCTCCAAGATTTGAATAGCATATTTTGATTGCCCATCTGTTTGGAGATGATATGTCGTACTAAATTTCATATTTATTCTCAATTCTTGATGTAAACTCTCCCAAAATTTGGGGACAAATCTAGGATCTCAATAGGATACAATTGATACAAGCACTCCATGAAGTCTGACAATTTTATTGATGTATAATTGTGCCAACCGATCTCAGGAGCATGTCATCTGACTATGCGAGAAATGAACTGATTTTGTCAATCGATCAATAATGACCCAGATAGTATCATGATTTCTTGGGGTCCTTGTCAATTCTGTCACAAAATCTTTGGTGATCTCCTCCCATTTCTAACTGGGAGTAGATAGCGGCTGTAATAATCCTGATGGCTTCTTCAACTAAGTCTTTAATTGCTGACAAATGTGACACCTTTCCACAAAAACCATAATTTCTTTCTCCATATTTCTCCACCAGAACATTTTTCTTAGGTCCTAGTATATTCTGTTGATTCCAAGATGAATAGTATACATGGAGCGATAAGATTCTTTCATAATTTCATTCTTTAGCTCTCTATTATTAGGTACACATAATCTATCTCAGAATCTTAGGACACCATTTGTGTGAATATAATCTATCTCAGAATCTTAGGACACCATTTGTGTGAATATTGAGATCAGCTTTTGAGTCTCGATTTAAATCTTCGGCAATACTCATCAGAAATAGATCATTCACTTGTTCCTCTTTAATCTTCTTCAATATCTCTGGTTGAATCTAAAGATATGCCAACATCATTTGGTTGCCCAATACATATCGCTTGATGTCACATTGTTTCATGCTTTCAAGAATCTCCATCTCCTTAATTTGTAATCTCGCCACGAAACTCATTCGACAACTTAGGGCATCTACTACGTTGTTAGCTTTTTTTGGTTGATGCTAAATTTTACAGTCATAATCCTTCAGAAAATCAATCCATCTCCTCTGTCTCATATTTAGCTCCTTCTATGAGAATAAATATTTGAGACTTTTGTGATCCAAGTATACCAGAAATTTTTCTCCATATAAGTATTATCACCAGATCGTGGGTCAGATAGTTCTTTTCATGAAGCTTTAGTTGTCTAGATCCATGGGCAACAACCTTCCCATGCTGCATTATTACGCAGCCTAATCTGGTCTTCGATACGTCACAGTAAACCACAAATCCTTCAGACCCTTTATGAATAGTCAAAATTGGAGCAGTCACTAATAGATCCTTTAATTCTTGGAAACTCCACTCATATTCTTCCGTCCATTCAAATTTGACTTCTTTTTTCGTCAATTAGGTCAAAGGCATAGCAATTCTAAAAAAATTTTTCACAAACTGATGATAATAGCCTGACATACTTAGGAAGCTTCAAACTTCGATCACTGTCGTAAGTCTACTCTAGCTAGTAATGGCTTCAACCTTCTCTGGGTCAATTAAAATGCCTCCATTAGAGATTATATGATCCAAAAATACTATTTCCTTGAGCTAAAACTCGCATTTCTTCAATTTTGTAAATAGTTTTGTCTCTCCCAGAGTTTAAGGCTCAATTCTCAAATGCACTTCGGGCTCTTCATAACTCTTGGAGTAGATTAGGATATTGTCAATAAATACAACTACAAACTTATCCAAATAAGGCTGGAATATCTATTTCATAAGATCCATGAAAACTGCGGGAGAATTGGTCAGTCCGAAGGGCATAACCAAGAATTCATAATGGCCATGCCTTATCCGAAAAGCGGTCTTAGGCTCATCTTCTTGCTTAACCCACAGCTGATGATATCCCGATCGAAGATCGATCTTTGAAAAATACTCGGGTTCCTTGTAGCTGGTCAAATAGATCATCAATGCGTGGTAATGGATATTTATTCTTAATCGTGATCTTATTTAACACATAATAATCAATACATAGCCGCAAAATCCCATCTTTCTTCTTCACAAATAGTACTGGTGTGCCCCAAGAAGACACATTGGGTCTAATGAAACATTTCTCTAATAGCTCCTACGATTTTTGTTTGAGCTCCTCTAATTCTGTATGCACCATTCTATATGGTGCCTTTAAAGTAGGACCTGATCCAGGTATGAGCTCAATTTCAAATTTAATTTTTCAGTGTGGTGGTGAGCTAGGCAATTTTTTAAAAAAAACATTCTCAAAATCACACACCATCGATATACCTTTCACCTACACATCATGACTCCCAATGGTGCTAGTATAGACGAAATAGGCTTAACATCCATTTTGGATCAGATGTCGAGTATGTAGAGCCGAAATTAAACAAGGCATCTTCTTGCGCCTTTCCCCTGAATGTGAAATGCCTCATATTTCGAAATCACATAGTGAACTTACTTATGGAAACAATCAATGCTGGCATAGTTATTCATTAACCAATCCATGCCTAAAATTATGTCGAAGTCATCCATATCAAGCAGAATCAGATCTATGGTCAACTATAGCTCATTCACCTGAATTATACATCTCGGTTATATAATATTAGTCTTCATAGAAGGACCCATAGGTGTCGATATGAGTAAAGAGAAATCAAGAATCTTCAAAGATAATTTTAGATGGCATGTAAATTTGGAAGAAACAAAGGAATGCATAGATCCCGAGTCAAACAAGGCATGTGTTGGAACATCACAAATAGAGATAAGACCTTCCACAACATGGGGAGCTGCTTCTTCCTCCTGGATTGTCAACGCAAAAGCATTGCTTTGAACGATAGGTTTCTTCATCTTCGGTTTAGGAAGAGAGCAATTTTTTATTACATGACCCTTCCATCCACAATTAAAGCAAGCCTCCGTTAGCCTGTAACAGGGTTTTCGAGAGTGCTGCTTCCTGCACTATGGTCATATGGGTATTGCTGGTTGCAGATATGGCACTAGTTGCTTAACCATGCTGCTTTTTCTTTTATCCATGACTTTGGCTTTCTTTGTAAGTTCTCCTATTCCTGACCTCAATCCCTTGCTCGGCCCTCCTCGATTAGACCTCTTTTTGAAAAGTTTTTCTTTTTTCAGCTCCTAATCGAATATGAGTGCTTGATCTAGTACTTCTCCGTAGGTCCATAACTTTAGCATCAACAATTATTTCCTGATATCATCCCATAATCCTTGTTAAAATTTTCTTACTTTCCTTATTTCTTCATCCATTATATAAGGAGCGTAACGGGACAACTCGATAAATTTTACATCATACTCCACCACTATACTTAATCGATTCATCAACTGGTTTGGTCATTAACCGGTTCATCAACCAGTTTGGCTAATAATAAAATCTTGCTGGTTTCAAAAGTCAATTCATCATCCTAGTCGGTTTACCATCATGTGTAAAAGTAATGACCAGTTCATTATTTTGTATGGCACTTAAAAACTAGGGTATCCTTCCATTAATTATAAACTGAATTTTTAACTGGTTTGCTGAAATCGATTCACTATTTCAATAATCAGTTCTCATAATGGTCAACCGGTTCACATGATATCTAACCAATTTACTAACTTAACATACTATATATGATAGATTTATTAATATTCTTCTAACTGGTTCACACAAAATTTACAGAATAGCCATCAGTTGTAGCGGCCGATTCATATACATCACCTGATTTTGGCACCGGTTCAAAGGTTGGTTCACAATGTAAAATTATTTATACTATATTTTTAGAATCAGCACATGATATTAGATTGGTTCATGTGAAATTTTAAATAATTTTCTTTCCCAGTTCAACATTACATGCTGATTTTTCATGCCAAAATCTGCATATGGCTAGTTCAGCAACACATAATTTTCTTTAGGCTGAACCGGTCAATTTTTCAAAAGAGACTTCAGCACCAACTTCGAAACATATTAGTCAGTTCATTAAAGTTTCTAAATTAATTTTTATAGGGTTTGAACCGATTAATAATCCTAGAGAAAACATCAGCATCAACAACAGGTCATTCTCAACTAGTTCAAGCAGCCGACTAATTTTATTTTCATTGAACCGGCCAATTTTATGAAGAATAATTTTAGTACAATAGTATGGAGAATTAGCCAACTTAATAAAGTTTCTAAATTAAAATTTTCATAGGATGAATCGATCAAACATAGTATGTAAAAATTAGTATATCAGTAGAGTGCAAAACTAAATTTCCATGAAGCATTAATCTGATTTTTGCCTATTCTAGCATGATAACAACAAGGAGTTAAAGTATTAGAGAAACAATACTTGAAGATAGCAGCAAAATTAACAAACAATCAAAGGAAGTAGCGGTGTTCTTTCCTGGAATAATATGGAACTAAATCTGAACCATAAGCTGCCAACAGGGACTTCTAGTTATATATTCTTCCCTCTATTTGTTCTATTTTTCCCTCTCCTTTATCTCCATTTCTTTCCTCTTTCTTTTACTCTTTACTTAATTTTTTTAAAGACTAAACTATCTGAGTTATTCCCGAGTTAAGGATGGAGCTACCACCTCTTGGTTGAGCCATCTAAATTCAACTCCCTCCCTTTGCTAATTCATCTCAATTTGGCTGATCTGTTGCCTTAGAATTTAGCCACTTATTAATGCATTATTGGATCCTAAAATCAATTGGAGTTGACACATGTTTGAGTTCCTATTAAGCCATGTGTGAATCTCCTTTAATGTGCCATGTGTTACTCTAAATATTCATTTGTTTATTGTGTTAGTATGTTAGTGGGTGTTAGCTGAATTTGTTTATTGTATTAGTGTGTTAGTGGGTGTTGAGCCATGTGTCCCTCTCTCCAATTTCCCATTACTGAAATTTGGTTAAGTTTTGAGCCGTGTACATGAATCTCTCATGGCGTCGTGTGTCCCTATTTTAAATTTTCCGTTAGTTTATTTTAGTGGGGGATTAGTGGATGTTAGTGTGTTTGTTTAAATGTGGCCGTATTGTGCTGAATGATCCATCCCACACTTTGCTAAATTTCCTA
The DNA here is from genome assembly GCA_025585075.1 of Nepenthes mirabilis. Taxonomy (NCBI): domain Eukaryota; kingdom Viridiplantae; phylum Streptophyta; class Magnoliopsida; order Caryophyllales; family Nepenthaceae; genus Nepenthes; species Nepenthes mirabilis. The sequence continues at coordinate 2,323 of JAODPA010100549.1, read as the reverse complement.
AGTATAATAAGGCTTTGTTGCTGCTGTCGGGTCCTCTTTGCTGATATAATTCAGCAGTTAATTTTGTTATGCTGCTGTCCGAATGATACAGCAACTACCCAGCTGCTCTCATGCCAGTCATACTACTAATTTTACCAACTGAAATTAAATTGGTTACAAATCAGGTCCATTGATTAGATTTTATACAATTTTCAGGTTTATAACATAATTAATATAAGTAACGTAATAAGTATATTTATGGATATTCAATCCTTATAATATGATGGGCTAGTGATGGGTCCAATAATCTTATGGGTCAACCCAAAATCGAGCCTGTCCATCGGTGTGCCCAAGGAGTTGAAGCCCAATGGGATCCTGTGAGGTGCGAATCCCAGAAGGTGCCACAATAGGCCTAACCATTGCCCAACTCATGATGAGCTAGTAGAGATAAGCATTGAGTAGGCCTAGTAGACAACCCCATATGAGTAGGCCAAGTGTAGCACTAGGAGCCCTCCAACTCAGTGGTTGACAGCCCGATTAGAGCAATGCGCATATATGGGAGGCACCTGCCATAATTACTGAGGTAGTCTGACAAATGTTCTAGGAAAATTACCCATGATTACATGATTACCACCAAAAGGACAACTATCATTGATGGCCTCTAAGATCGTCTGGATAGCCTAGTGAATCTTGACAAGGCAGCTATCACTAACCTTAGCACCCAAGCTAGGCTAAACCGATGTAAATATTACAGATACCCCTTCACCCCTAATGGAGAAGGAAAAACGATCATTACCCTCAATTGCCTAGAAAGAATAAAGAACTCTCTCTTGTCCTCAAAGCCGCTGGTTCCCTGAGTGAACTCTCTCTTTCAAAGTCACTTCCTGTCAAGTGCAACCGCCAGAACTAAGACCTCCGCTGTCACTCTCAATCCTTCACCTGTACATTATTGTATCTTACATCCTCCATCTTTCTCTTCTTGTAGAAAAATTTCTAATTTGAGTATCAGATAATATATTAGAAAGTGAGTCTCACTAATCCTCTGATCTCTTATTTATTCATTGTGTTACGCAAGACCTAGGTTATCTAAGATGAAAATTGAATTCGTTTCAATTCGACCCGCTATGAAAAATCATGAGGTCCCTAATCCGTACAACAATATTATATATTTGGGGATAGTGTTACTTTATTAATATTTGGGGATAATTATTACCTTCTTCATATTATATATTGTAGTGGAACCTACTTTGATAGATAGTTCCTTGTAAAACTTGATTTAAACTATTATTAACTTGGGTTAAAGTAACTTATTAGACTTTTAACTCATTATTACTATTTCTTTCTTTCAGTACAGTAAGATTGAGATGAATAACTCTAAAATTGGATGAAGAGTTATGAACTTTAACATCTTTGAAAGTCTAATTGTCTTTAATTATTTTATATCTTAGAGATACATTCAGTACTGATACTTATATTGATTGTCTTTGAAGTTATGTTTCCATCGAGATTTGGATGTATCATATGTATTAAACCTTAGTGGTCATATTTTATCTTTATGTTATGAGATAAATGATGTTACTTTTAGACTTATGATTTTTTGCATGGTCGAGTCTAGTTGGTGGTCATGGGTTGGATTCAAGTTACCACAATCACGACTTCGGTACCAAAATACAAATACAATGAAGTCATGTAAACACCAAAAACTAAGATTGAGGCAAAACCTTGTAAACACCATTAGTAAATTCTCGCAATTATCTCTTAAAATATCATTAATACAATGTCCCAAGATTAGCAAAACTCTCCTCATTCACTTTATAATCAATATACCTGCTTAAAACTTATCAAAATATAAAGAAAATAGTGTACTACCACTAAACCAAAAATATCAAAATTAGGTAATAGTTTATAGAACATGGCCTCCTGGTCCAAATAGAATGTTTTGATAATTACAAATCCACAAACAATAATTGCCCAAATGTTTGGAAATCTTGTAACAATTTCAAAAACAATTACACAACTATTAACTAATCATTTGAAAACTACTCTTCCAAACAAAACCTAGAAGTCATCCATGCGGCTAATTTAAAAGAAGACAAAACATTATAAGGTTAAGTATAAAACTAGAGAAATTATATATACATATATATGAATATGTATGGCAACATAATGGAGAGTCAATAACAATAATCAAATGTAAAATATTGAACAGTAAGAACTACTAACCAATGGTAATCTTAACAATTAAGGTTGAATATCAAAGCTTAAAATACAAATTTTTATCCCATTATTTAGGCCATACATCAAATATTACTTTTCAAACGTGTATATATTATGTAATGACCTT
>JAODPA010100538.1:0-18185 GCA_025585075.1 Nepenthes mirabilis | reverse complement strand
GGGGGGGAAGGAAAATTGCCTTTCTTTTTTATTTGTGCTCATTATTAATTCTATCCAAGTGAAAGTGGTCAGACGCGGGCCACCAAAAGTCAATTGAGAGTGTCTCATAGGCATTCCAATTAATCAAAAAATTGGTTTATGCCACCAGGTGTTGAATTTGATCATCTTTACATCGATGGATGAAATGCATGCTTCTCCCAGAAATGACATGGCACCCAAAAGAAGTTCAGAAGATGCAGCAAAGAAGAAATCTAGGAGGAGAATTACTACCAAAGGAAATCATGAAGAATTCAGCACACGAGCAGCTGCTCCCAACCCAACCCACCAGGCTTCATCTATCTATCCCATTCTGATTCTATGCTTTTTGGGAGCTTACTGGCGTCCAACTTTGCTGTAGTCACTCCCACGTTTAGAAGCAGCGGCTGGCTGTTGTTGTATCGATCCCAGCCCATGAGGATGGGCAACGCAAACTACAAAAAGCAAGCAAAACCAACAACTAATTGCACGCATACACATCAAACAAAGCCAGTATATATATATACACAGAAAAGGATTCAACCAACAAAATGAGCAAAGGTGGCAGCCTTCTTCAATTGGCCCAAAAAACTGGAGGGTGTATGGCAAAGGGGTGAATTACACTGCCAACAACTATGATTAGTTCCAAGAATTTTCACATTCATAGGACGATGGTAGATCCACCAGAAGTGGGGTCTACTAAGGTCTTAGAAAAAAAGCATGACGTTCATCGTGCTTGAAAATCCTGAGTGAACATCTGACTTCTGAGCACTGAGATTATTAGTAACTCAATCGGTCCTACACTCCTTTTATATGCTACCAGTAACGCAGAAATTACTATTATGTGGGAGGCCCCATTATTAATTTTTCAAATCCTACTCGGGGGAGGTTGAGGGACTTCCTGTTGATGGCACAACCTATGTAGCCCAGCTTAGAAGCTTTTCCAATTGGTTCAACAGTTTATGTTCACCATTATGTATTATATAAGAGCACAAAAATATTTTTTGAAATTGTCATACGAGTAATCCAAAACAATAATTGAGCCTTTCACTCATTCTCAGCAGAATCTACCATACCCATGCAAACCCAGCATAGCAGATCAAATCCAAAGGCATCCTCCTATACAAATGAACTTGAAGAAACCTCTTTTGATAAAGGGTTAAATTTGAAAAAACCACCTAACATTACTGTGAAAAAAAAAAAAATGAACCTTCGTAACTTGCATCATCCATAACAAAAAACTGATTGGCCCAACTAAAATTATCCCCTTACCACACCCCCCCAATGACTCCATAAAACCTCCATGGCACATGATCCAATTAACCCCATTTCCTTCATTAGAAAAAACAAAAAGAAACTAAAATGGATTTTGAAAAAGTGACGTGATTTTGACACTTCATAACAAGTGCCTAGTGTAGGATAATCGAACAACAATAAGATAACTAAATGCTTCTGAATACATAAATGACACAAGATCCCGTTAAGAAAGAAAAACTCATGAACCAACCATTTTTCAAGCCAATAAAAGTGAAATCCGCTAAGCCCAAGTGTAAATATGCACTATCCCCCGTAGTCAACTCTCCCTAGCACATGACCTCTACTGAAATCACATTATCCTTCCAAGCCTACCACGGATCCAAACTTTACCGTACTTCTTAGAATTTCCTTCATTGACTCGAGAGTTTCCAAACCGCTAAAACTTCAACATCCTCACCACCACCGGATTATGTGCTTAGGTGGTATGGTTGAATGAATTTCGTTAGTATGAGAAGCAAATCATAAGGATATAATGAAATTCTCTCAAGCAGATGGAACTCTTCTCACAGAAATAGCTCTCCTCAATGAACTAAAAGTTCCATGATTATGAAAGCTTAGGGATAATTTTTGTAAAGAAAACTCAGTCAAAGAAGTTCTGAGTAGTGGACAGTGGACTGAAAACTGTTTCTGCTTGAGGAAACTTCCCGTGGAAATCACATGGAGGCTCTCTAGCACTCCAGAGCTCGAGTGTACCTCATGTGGACATCACACACTTGCTCTCGGACAATATCCCGCTTGAGTGCTAGCCGTGCATCCATCTCAGGCAACTACAGTAACTCATTTAAATGCCAGTCAAGCATCCATCAAGCACCAGACCAAAATCTTGCTCCAGTAACCTTCAAGCACACATCAAACACCAAGGCAATATTTTTCTCAAGCAACCTTCAAGTACACATGAGCATTGAAATTCAAGATCTATAAATGATACTAGAAATACAACACTTTATTATGAAATTTGTCAATATAATAAGTCCTAAAGATTAGACAGTGCCGCTATTGATGAAAGCATAACAGCTTTCGCTGCCCTACCTCAACATTGCTGTATTCATTCACAAACGACAGATTTTATCACCATCACCTGAATAATGTGAATTGGGCACAAACAAAACAGTCGCATCCCTCGGAGCTGCTACAAAACGAGCCCAGCATTCACTGACGAACCACCAGAACAAAAGTAGAAGCCCAGCAAAACACTACCTCAAGAAAAGTCCAGTTTGTGCTCTATTCAACTTCACCCAACACTATTAAACCAAAATCAAACAAGCAACCAACAACCTTCAAATTCCTTTTGACACAATTGCAGACACATTAATTGCAACCAAAAATTAGATCCATCTGTCCTGTTTTCAACCTCTCCCTTCAATGTGCATCAAATGACCAATGATTTTGAAATTGAAGACTTCACCTTCACTTTGAAGTGAACTACGGGAAGTAAGGATTTAGTAAGAAAGGGATAGTCCATTAAAAGAACAAAAACTAACGAAATGAAGAAGTGGACAAGTACACAAGAGCCAGAGACATCATGAGATACAAAGAAGCTATATCAGAAGGTGTTCAATTAAGGAGAGAGTAGTTCAATTTGGAGACAAAAATCATTTGCACAATGGGAGAAACAGACTCGGAGAAGACAACCAGCAAAGCTAATCTGAAGATGAAAGTAAAGTAGCTCAACCTAGGTGAGATGGATATTTGAATCGCCCAAATCAAAGGTGAATTTAGACATTCACTAAAGATTGATGCACAAAGACCAATGGGGTAAAAATGTCAAACAGTGAAGACAACAGTGGGGCCATGGATATTAATGCAAGATATGCAGTTTTGGATTATGATACTCTTTATGTAGGTTGAGTTTAGACAGCAAGAATGAATTTGAGAAACTTGGCATTGATAAGGTGAATTGTGACAATGCATGTAAAAGCGGAGATAAAAGGTGAGTCATAAATCAGTGTGAAGAGAGAGGTTGGCTGGCGAAGGTCGAAGTGTACCAATAAAATTTTGAACCGAGATCATGTACCACTTTAATGGGCAAATAAACCAATTCTAGTACAGCCATAGATTCAAAGAACTGAGGTCAAGGTGCCACAGCTTCCCTTCAATATGAAATCCTAAAAAAAATACCTCATTCTCCCACACGTAACTTTTATCTAAAGAGAGTGTGATAAACCAACCAGGAGTTTGTTTGATCACATGGGAAACTCATCGTAATTGCAAGAGAAAAGAGAGGAAATTAGGATGGAAAAATGAAGAGAGGGGATGAGAATCATAGGAAAGGGAGGGAAATGAGAGGTTAGACAAAGGTTGGGAGACAAATCCAATCTAAATCAGTTATCAATTCATACCCCTTACAATGAATAACTAGGATTGCTTATATAGCCTTTAGCTGGCCTAAAGGCTTATAACCACTTTCCTTACAGTGATTCATCTAACTCAACTAATACCAACTTCTTGTATTCAGTTACATCTCTTGGCTAACCAATGAACTAATTTGTCTTGCTGCTCACTAGGCTACTGGAGTTGTTGGTGCTATTTCCATGCTGTGTTGTTTGTTGTGTCACTTATTGTCTTGTGCATTTTTCTGAGCTATTGATGCTTGCTGTGGTGGTGGTGCTGATTTGTGGTTGCTTGGGTCATAACAGAACCCATTTGGCATTGTCAGATCACTAAGGCCAGCTTTTGCCCTCACTCCAGAGGTGGGTCTTTCAGTCAACTGTCTAATGTATTTCCACTCAAGGACTTATTACCACTCAATTCAGGAAAAACTTTCCACATCTCTATTACCTTTTGGGAGGCCACACCCTACTGGAAGTGTCTACATCCCTTGCCTGAATAACTTCTATCCCCTAAGTAACTTGCATACATTAAGGAATAACCCAAAGGCACTGTAAATCTTGACGTGTGGGTCTTGCAGTTAAAATCCTTGTGCCTCTCCACATGCGGGCCTATCTCCACTCTGCCCAAGGCTATCCCTTTCCCCATAGCGTTAAGGGCCTAGAGATGGAAAAATAATATGCAATGGGATAACCGGGAAAGAGAGGGAGCTTTTTCAAGAGTCCACTTCATGAATCTGATTTTTGATCAGCAGTAGATAAGTTTTTTTTTTTTTTCAATCCAAAGACAATTACTTATCCACCAAGTGCACTACAAGGAGATGCCAAGAGATGGACGAAGTTCATTATACATAGGACAAAGAGCAAAGAGAGGTTTGATGGAACCATCATACACCTTGTGGAAGAAACAGCCTACAGAAAAGTTGAAGGCAGTGAAAAATCCATGTGATCAACCCTACTTAGTTGGAAGGTCTTAATTTAGTCTAGTTGGTTTAGATAGATAATTATCTGTCACACAACTAAATTTTGTACATCCGGTACATATGGAAACACCTTTGGTTCTCAGATGGAATGGTGTCATTTTACGAGGCTATTGATCGATCGTATGCTTATTAGCATTCCACATAATGAAAGTCAATGCAATTAGCACAGAAGGGGGTATTATGTCATTAACATCTAGCTAGGTATCCTGTAAATAATGAGGCAACGTTTTCTGCTTATGGACAAAGGCTAACAGAGGTTTCACAAAGCTAATCCTATAATAAATAAAATGACTACTTTTTTAACTAGAAAATATAGCAATATTAAAAGCCTAAATGCTGCTAAAATGAGTACTTACTACGTCCAACTAGGGGTGACTTTTTCAGATATGACAAAAATATGACCCGAATACAACATGAAATTAACCAAGAAAAACCTGATCACAACATATACCAAACTGCCTAAGACAGCAATGGCATAAACTGGCCACATTCTAAAAATAGATTAAGGATTGATCAATTTGAATGCATACCCTAAAAGTTGTACACATCACTGCAAATTCAGCAGATGTAATAGGAACTGTTAAACGCTCGTTGGTCTGTAGAGCATTATTCACAACATCTGCACACAAGAATGATAACAGACATTATCAAATGGTTTCAGAACAAAGGAAAGAAAGTAATCAAAAATGGTAAAGTGTCCTTTGCCAATTTCCAGAAGCAGCCAAGGACAGCCTTCTTCCCCTGCCCTCAAGAAAAGGGAAGTAACAGAAAAAATAAAAAAGAACTTGATAAAAGAAAACGTATGGACAAAATTCAAATCACCACAATTCTCCTGTTGAGAACAGAAGCATTGGCTAATACTGCAGAAATCAATAAGAATATTTTTCAGAAACTTGTTAAAATTCTGGATCAACTTGAAGATAACAACCAACAGAAAGAACACTCTTCTAGAATCTAGGCTCATCAACCAGGCACTTATTATGTAAATAAAAAGCCTGGTTTCATTTATTGTCTCAGAACTCATGATCTTTATTGTGACAATTACAACAATGATTCTCAATGCTCTCCTAAGTTCAATTTTCCATCCTTCTTGGGCAAACATCCAAAAAGTTGGATTAGAAAGTGTACTATTTTTTCCCAGGTCTACAATATTCCTGATCTACCAATGATGGGCATTGCTCCTATGTTTCTTTTGAGAGCACAATTGATGCATGGTTCCATGGTATCACATGCAACAACACGATGTATCCTCAGAAACTTTCAAAATGTTCGGTGCCACAGGTAGCAGATAAATCCTTCATTTATTGTGGAAGAATTCAAAGTGCTTCAGCAACGAGCAGAAGAGTGTCAAAAACAATTTGAAGAATTAGGATCTTAACTCACAGTTGCATGAACTACTTGCTGATCCTAAGGAAGATAAAGAACCTAAAACTACTGATGTCCTCAAGAGTAACACAAAGGTAGAAGAAATAATTGAGATTTCTCTGAATGCATTATCTCGGAGCTTAAACAATAGCACACAATTAGAATCAAAGATGCTTTTTAAAAGAAACTCCTCATCATCTTGATTGATAGTGGAAGCACTATAACTTTCTTGAAAGAACAACTGCTTAAGCAAGTCAATGCACTAAGATTTTATTTGCTAGTTTATTTGATTTTATTGGATTCCATATCTCAGAAATTTCTGAAATTTTATAACTTTGCCATCTCTAGGATGTCTATAGAAAGATATATTTTGTTTACATTACTTCTGCATTTTTTATTGTCCGTCCTTAAAAAATTATATTTGTCTTCTCGTAAACCTAAGAGCTTATTATCTTTATATAAGGACTCTAATTTTATTGTTTGATTAGTCATTGATGAGNAGGACTCTAATTTTATTGTTTGATTAGTCATTGATGAGTTGAATTACTATTAAGAGATTGTAATTTTCCTTACTTTTCAAGATAATCTCTACTTTTTACTTTTCTCTATTCTCTTCTATGCTTCTCTCTTTCTCACTTTCTCTTCTTCTTCCCCTTCCCTATTTTCCCTTTCCCATTTCCATGTTATCTGTAATTTAAGTAAAGGTTGTTGTGTTTGAAAGATTCAAGAAAGAATACAAATCTTCCCTAATTTAGCAAGATCTTTCTAGTTTTATAGAATGGATAGCGTAATATCAATGGTTTCTGCATTCATAATGGGTATCTATTTCGAGCCGATAAACTTTGCATCCTTAAGATGTCGGTTCGAGATTTTGTAGTTAGAAAAGTTTATACCAGCATCTTATTTGAGCATTTTGGCTTGATAAGACAACAAAGAATATTAAGTGACAAATTTATTAACCTAATTGAATAAATATGTGGCTATGATAGTTAGCACAATGTCCAACATGTGAAGTAGCCAAGCATTATAACCAGAACACAAGCCACGACACCCCTTGCATGTTCCTAGCTGTCTCTGACAAGATGTGAACATGGATTTTGTGTTAGGACACTCGCATACCCCTAAAAAGTATGATTCTATTTTTGTTATTGCAGATCGTTTATCTAAAATACCCCACTTAATCCCTTACAGTATGACTTTTGATAGTTCTAAGGTTGTCAGAATATATTTTGTAGAGATTTTCCAATTGTGTGGTCTACCTAAAACTATTGTGTCGAATATAAATGTTTGTTTTACTAGTCACTTTTGAAGAAACATATCTCACCTGGTTAGCACCAAACTAAAATTTTCTAATGCATATCACCCCAGAAGATGGCCAGCACGAGGTTGTTAACTTGAATCTAGGCAACTCATTAAGATGCATAAGTCTATTTGATGATATACATTGCTATTAACCTAGAAAACCTTCAGATATTATCCTAATGTCTTGCATGGTATTGTGTCTATATCAGCTGAATTATTTGCACAACACCTTAATGATTTGCATATCGAGAACATTAAATTTAGTATTAGGGATTATATCATGATTCTAATTAGACGAGTGGTGCTCACCTCTCTCTATTTTTATATTGCAAGCCCATAGTGCTAATCTATTAAAATTTTACAGTTGAACGAACTAAATACATATGTTATTGATATTTCATTCAACTTCAGTTTCAACCATACGCAATTACCAGCCCCATCCACATACAAAAATAAAATTGATACTATTTAGATAAGCAGATTATGTTTCCCAATTAAGGAGATATGGGACTACCTTCAGTGCACTATAATTCAAAAAATAATGCCCTAAGATTCCAATCTAAACTAGAAATTGTTAAATTCAAATGAAGCGATCATTTTGTCGAGCAATTCTATACTGAATTTCTTAATTTATAAAGTGAATATACTAAAATTATTCATCCTAAAATTCCTACGGAACCTCTTATGACACTATAAGAAATTTATGCAAAAAAACCTACGAAATCAATTTATGGTGAAATTGAGATCTGAATTTGATACTACACAAGCAAGTTTTCTTAATCGCAATCATTTTCCATCCCTTGATTTTTGCTCAGAAGAATTTCTTGGTGATGTGCAATGCTTGGCCACTCAGAATAGCATGACACAAGGCATTGAACCTTGCGAGCTAATTGACTTAGCAAATGATGCTTAGGAACAACAGGAATTTAAATCACATATACAGTTCTACAGCTATAAGAAGTATGGGCATATTGTAAAAAATTGTAATAAGAAATTCTACAATTATTACAAAAGAAATGGCACAGCATTAAGGATTGTCACATTTAGCCTCAAAATAGATAAGTTTGGGCCTTCCACACTAATGTCCAATCTACTTTAGCTAGCATGCAAGCTCTTTAGGTCAATAATCAGTCATCCAATGCTCCACCTTCTCTCACTCCAAGGTGGTACAATAAAAGATCGTTTATACTCTCTCTGCTTTAGGACTACAAGGCAAGCAAAAATTACTCATTTCTTCTTAGTTAATTGACTTAACAGCGTTAAATTATGACGAATAATATGGATGCCTTATATGATGCTCATGAGAATAAGCAATATATTCAGGTAGAAAATAGCAGTTCTCTTCCTATCACTACAATTAAAAATCTGAGATTTGCCTTCAACAGTGATTTTGCATTTCTTGAATTATCCACGAATTTGATTTCTTTTGAACAATTAGTAAATAATAATTGTAAAATTCACTTTGATCGTAATAGTCATTTTTTATAGAATAAGCATTGGAAAAGGTAACTATTAAGGGGCCTAAAATAGGACGTCTATTTCTACTTCGAGTTCTTATTCCTACTCTTCTTTTAACATGTGTTGTTGTGACTAATTAATAATAATGTCTAAATTAGAAGATTAGAATATTCTAATTTTGGCATTTTAACTTATCTTATGAAGCATAGCCATTTAAGCAATAAATATTCATCTTATTCTATGCCATTTGATTGTACTTCTCGTAAAATTGGTAAAAATAAAGCTCTAACTTTTCCTTGAATGGTAGTTACGCTTGAATAAATTTTTAAATTAATTATATCAATGTATAAGGTATGAATCCCGTTATTTCCCATCCTCGCTACAAGTGCTTTGTGACATTTATTGATAATTATAGCCACTTCAATTGAATATATTTTCTTTACTCTAACAATAAAGTATTTTCTATTTTTCAAACCTTCATTACTTATAATGAAACATAATTCTTGGTATGCTTTAAAATCTTACATTCAAATTTAGGAGGAAATATAAATCAAAAGACTTTCGAGATCATTTAAACACAAAAAGCATACTATCTCAACATTTCTACCCTAACAATCACCAACAAAATGGGGTCAACAAGCGTAAAAATCATCATCTTCTAGATATTGTTTGTATATTGTTAATAGAATTGTCTGTACTTCCAATATTCTGGGTAAAGACCTTATCATTGGTTGTATATCTAATTAATTATACAAATCTACATTATGATTTCCCATATTATTGTTTGTTTGAAATTTCTCCTAAATATCACTTCCTTCATACTTTTGGCCGTGTATGTTTTATCTACTTATATATAATTAAACGCTACAAACTTGTAACTCCAGCTATCAAATATACATTTCTTGAATAAAACAATACATACAAAGGTTTGTTTTGATGCCGCTGCCAACAAATATCACATTTACCAACATGTCTTCTTTGAAAATGAAACTTGCTTTCAGTCTCGAGTCATTCACAATTCCACTTTGGCCGTCCTTTTTACTTTTGATGACACACCTTGTACGAATAACTTATTTAAGCCCAGAATTGAGTATCAAAGACGTCATTCACAGCCCCTTTTCAGTCCTAAAACGAAATCTGACTCCACTACATTTACACCCCGACAGTCTATTAAGATTACTTGTCCTCCTAATAGGTATGGTTTTTTTCATATGGCCCATTAGGCAACTTTAGATACTATTTTTACACTTTTATCTTACTTTCAAGCTTCTAGTAAAAAGTATTGGCAACAAGCAATGCAAGATGAGCTTCGAGCTCTTCAAGGGAACCATATTAGGGAAATCATACCATGCCCTTTGGATGCAAATGGGTAAATAACATTAAATTGAGACTTGATGGTTCTATTGAAAGATATAAAGCACGATTAGTGGCACTTAAAATTGCTAAGAATACAGTCTTAATTATGAGGGCACTTTCAAGGTAGTGGCTAAAATGATTATTGTGCATACTATTGTGTATATTGCTACTTCAAAAGCATGACCCTTTTGACAGATAAATATTAAAAATATATTCTTACACAGTGATCTAAGGGAAAAAATCTACATGACTCCACCTCCTGACATGTTCACTCATTACTCTTCTAAGGTGTGTAGGCTAAAGCATTATTTGTATGGCTTAAAGAAGGCACCGAGAGCATGGTTTGAAAATGTTCATGCCAGTTTTCTTGATTTTAACTTTACTCAAAGTCAATTCAATTCTTTGCTTTTTTAGCAAGACTACTACTAAAATTATTATACTTCTTATATATGTTGATAATACTTCATAACTATATATGACCCTCAACTGGTTGCAATATCACCTCAAGACTTCGTTTCACGTGAAATATCTTGGTTTGACGTAATATTTTATTAACCTTGAGATACAACTTACTCCTACAGATAGTCCTTTGTACCAACACATATATACCTAAAAGATTATTACTTAAACTAGTCTTTATGCTAGAAGTTCCATTTTTACACCTATGGAGGTTAATTTAAAGCTTTGATAAGAGGCAAGAGACTTAACATCTGATTCCTCTATATATCAACAACTAGTAAGAAGTTTAAATCACTTGACGATTACTCAACCAAATATTTTTTTTACAATCCAGCAGGTGAATCATCTTATGTAGGCACCCAAACAGATACACTAGTCGGCAGTAAAATGTATTATTTGTTACCTAAAAGGTACTTCTAATCAAGGATTATTCTTTCCAACTGAAAATTCTCTCTATTTAATGCGATTTAGTGATATTAGTTGAGCTAGTTGTGCCAATACTCGTCGTTTTGTTACAGAATAATACATATTTATTGGTAATACTCTTATTTATTGTAAGAGTAAAAAATAAGAACAAGTATCAAAATCTTCGATTGAATCAGAGTACCATGCTATATTTTCAACTTGCACAAAGATCATCTGTTAAGGACCTTATCGGGGAAACTTCACATTTCCTAATATAATCCTACCTCCATTCATACTGATAAAACTACTACTCTAATTGCCACCAATCCATTCTCTCATATGCGCATAAAGCGTAGTGAGGTAAATTATCACCATATCCGTGGAGCATTTGACTAACATTCGATCACTCATCCTCGCATTTCTACTTACCTTCGAACAACAAACGTCTTTACCAAAGCTCTATTGCTCTACCAAGATCCATTCATAGTTAAAAATTAATATTTCTTGGTTAGCTAACGTCAATTTGATTGGGGATGTTAACAGAATTAATATAATAATATTTACCAAATCTTGTATATAGTTTCCTTTATTAAGATTATTCTAATTAGTTGGAATTAAGTATAATTGATTGTAATTAGAACACAAATTAGGAAAATGGAAGATTGTAATTATATTTAATTACAAAATGTACTATCAATTTAATGAAAAGAAAATTCCTCAATTAAGGTATTCTGAATAATTGTCACTATTTCTTTGCCAAAAACGTTTGAGGATAGATGGAAAGGGAATGTCTGCAGTGTGGCGGAGAGACCAGACAATCAACTTTGAAATATATTCAATTTACTTTTTTCGAGATTTTTGTATATGATATTCAAGATTTGTTCTATATTTACAGAAAGGATTGAAGCAGATACACTATGTGAAGCATTCCAGGCTCCTAGCCACTCTCATGTTCAATATGGCTGGCACCTCATATGTGATTGAAATGGAAATTTTATTAGCAACTAATTGACAGATCCAATTTTTCCCCTTGAGTGGAATATTCCTATGATGGATACACAAGGGGAGGCATGCATGAATCCACATTGAAGGAACTTCATAGTTGCAACACTCCTAAATGAAAAAAGGGACTCTTCTATGTATTTATTCTTTTTCTTATGTCAGGGAGGGAGTTAGATGTTCATACAGTGGATTTTTGTCTAAAATCCAAAAATTTCAAAAACAGAAATAGGGAATGGAATATGACGTAGCTAGAGTGCTTACTCAAAGAAATGAAATAGCCAGAACAATCCATAAGTGGTTTGACTGATAAGCTCTTTCGTACCTGACCAGCGGCACTGTGATGTAGAACTGAATGTTAAATATACCAATAAATCTTGAGAAACAAACGGATTAACACACTGCATGGTAGCAGAATTCAACCATATGTCATGAAAGAAGACCTTGTTCTTATAGAAGGGTCATGGAAGAATTCACAAGAGTCCTTCGTACCCAAAGTAATCAGAGATCCCACTTCTGTAACTGATAAAGCAAACAGCTGCACCATGTCAATCAAATGAAGTCAGGTCATAGAGAAAAAACCATAAAAGACTTGTGCATATTACAGAATTAAGCCCCATAATTTCAGCCATCACGGCATGTTTTGCTAAGAAAATGAATCATAGTATCAAATAAGTGATCCACATTTATATCTACATATGGATACTTGAAAAGGAGTACAACACAGTGGAATTATGGATATCCAGACATTTAGTATAGCAGTTTCCATAAGCATGTCATTGGACTGAGACAAACACTTTTAAGGTCTGTTGCGTACTCGTCGATACACCCTCCGAAGCTGGACGGCAATCTTCAGCGCAGTACCTGAGCCTAATGTAACGAGTTTCATTGCCGACACTATCGACGCAGCCGCTATTCAGCCGAGCCAAAGGAAAACTTTACAATAAATATATAGTTCACCCTTCACACACATATTATATATCACATTATACATATTAGTTTTTCTTTGTTTCCGTTCCTAATACGTATGCTGTATGTGGTGCACATTACCGTGCATTGGCCTCTATTTTTCTACACATTGGCTGATAGAGAACAAGAAAGGAAGAAGATATTTTCCCGGAAATCCATTTCCCCCTCTCTCTCTCTCTCTCTGGTTTCCCCTTTTCCCTCTCCCTCTTTCTTTCGCGCGCGCCCTGTTCTCCCTGCATTCTTTCCCTTCTCCTCTGCCAGAACTCCCCTTCCCCTTCAATTCGTCGTCGATCCTCAACAAACAGCCATGGAGCACGCATCAAATGGTGCTCTCATTGAGACAGAAGTAGAGGAGATCGAAGAGCGAGCTCTCGAAGCGCTCGAAGGGGCCATCGCCGAACTGGCCAACACAATGAAGGCCCTCCGACGTGCTAACGACAGATTGAGCGACACCATGGCCACCGCGGTTTCCACAACAGCACAACTCCGGTCGTCCTTCACTGAAATCAGCTCGTTTGTCACCGAAGTCCGCCAATCGCTCCACCGAATCGAGCACAACACTAACCGGTCAGTGGCTTTCTCACCTTCTGTGTTTTCTTCCGCCATTACTTCCCATCTTCCAGTTCCGATTGCGCCACATCTTCACTTTCCCCAACCTGCAAATCCCCAACCTGCAATCCCTTCCTTCACTAGCTCCATACCACCTCAACTCACTATTTCTGCTTCCACTGCCACAGAACAAATTCGGCACTCCTGCACTACCTACGTCGACCGACTACCCTCACCGACTGTACATCCCTCTAGGTCTTCGACCTCATCATCGATTACGGCTTCCACCCCTGACAATTCTCTCCAGACCGCCATTACCAGTTCTGCCTCCATTAGGGCAACATTCCAGCGAACCTTCACTGAAATTGCTCCCTCCTTGTCTCGCGTTGAGAAACAATCCGTCGAACCACCATGGCTTCCATACCTTGCTTCATTCTTTTCACCTTCAACTGAAACCCTTGATTCCCAAATCGCTAAGCAACATACTGCCACAACTTTGCCAAATTCCCTTACGCCACACAGCTTTATGCCTGAACGGCTGATTGAGAACTTAAATCCGATAGATCTGGACTCGAAGGGTGAATGTGGTCAGATTCTCGTTCCACTTACAGAGGCTGACTCCAATGAGGGTGAATCCCCAACAGAACCATTTCCAGAAACAGTTCTTCAGCCACTTCCTGTATTGGAGGATGAGCACTTACTACCTTCAGCAGTGGGTATTTCCAGCACTCAACGTTTGAGAGAAATTGCAAATTCCATAGGTTTTCAGTCCAACCAGCAGGTCCTTCTTGATGTCATGATCCTGACGCCCCTGAGGGTGATTACGGAAAAGGATGAACCGGAAGTAGAGATTGAATACACTAACCAACACCTTGCCCCTCTTATGCTTATTCACGGCCAACTCATGGTAATGCCGCAATCTCAGTGCAGACATCTTGCTCCTCTTATGCATATTTGTTGTCTTCTCTCCCCTAAACTGCTGACTGGCCCTATAATCATAACCCCTTTTCACTTCAAGAATGAAAGAATCAGGAGTGGAACTGGGATTCATGGGCCTCACTTAGATGTCATCCAAAAGTTACTTCCACTATTGGTGATCTGTCACACGGCAAAACGTGAAGGGGATGAGGAAATAAGAGAAGTTTTCTATGAAGTTGAATCATTGGAGGAAGCTGGAAGACCTAAGGAACGTGTTGCAGTAGCCTTGAACTGTCTTCCAGTGTATGACCCTGCTACCTACTGGAATGAAGATTTGATTGCATCATTTCGGTACTTGGAGATCCATGATTTTGCATATGCTTACCGAACAAGGCTTGCAACTCCATCCATGGTTGCAAAGCAAATAATCTCAGCATTGGAGGATTAAGAAAAGTAATCCAGTAACTCCATTTTTTATTTCTTATGGGGCTGAGGATGGGAGACGGCAAGCTGCCAATTCTACACAAAGATTTGATGAAGGAAATCCTATACCAATTTTGGACGGAATTTTTAGGGCAATTCAGGATGACATAGATTGCTATCCTCACCCATCCAATGGTGCAACAACTTGGTTCCACGAGTTCATGTTGGTGGCAAAGAGCAACTATATGAGAAAGTTAATACTAGCATCGAAAGAAACAAATTTGGCAAGGATCAATTTGTCTGATATCCCTGGGGGACCTGAGATCTTGGAGAAGGCAGCAAAATTTTGCTATGGCGTAAACTTTGAGATTACGATTCTAAATGTGGCAGCGCTTCAATGTGCAACAAAGTACCTTGAAATGACAAGGAGATATTGCGAAAATAACCTTGCAAACCGGACCGAGGACTTCCTCAATCAAGAAGCTTTGACATCCCTCTCAGGAGCCGTTGTCGTGTTAAAAGCGTGTGAAGGCCTCCTTCCCATGGCTTATGGGCTCAACATTGTCCAGAAATGTGTTGATGTCATCAGTTCTAAGGCATGCAGTGAAGTATCCTTCCCAAGCCGAACTCCTCCAAATTGGTGGACTGAGGAATTATCCATGCTTGACATATCTTCATTTCAAGAAATCATTGCTGCCATGAAATCACGTTGTGCAAAAACCCTCACAATTGCTAGTGCTATAATAACATATGCTGAGAGATCGCTCCAAGATTTGGTCCAAGATCACACGGGAAATGGGGTCAAGTCCTCTGATTCCAGAGATTCTGAGGTCAGAATCCAACAGAGAGAACTTCTGGAGTCTATTGTTGCTCTTTTGCCTTCGGAGAAATCTGCACTCCCAATCAGTTTCCTATGCTCTTTGCTTCAATGTGCAATCTTCTCGAAGGCAACAAGTAGCTGCAAAAATGAGCTTGAGAAGCGCCCATCAGCTATTCTAGAGCATGTGACTGTTAACGACCTTCTTGTCTTGTCATTCACATACGATGGAGAAGGCCTTTTTGATCTAGAAAGCGTGAGGAGGATCATCTCAGGATCGGTGGCGAAGGAGAGGAATGTAGATGTCTTCAATGGTGGTAACTTTAAGGAGGTGTATTCAACTGCCATGCAACAAGTTGCTAAGACTGTGGATGCATACCTTAGTGAGATTGCAACCTATTCAGATCTCAACATCTCCAAGGAAGATGCAGTTTCTGTTTCAAGGTTGTGTCGCTGTGGAGTAATTTTGATTGGGAAGGCAATCATGCATGAGAGTTACTGTGGGTTTGTGCCAACGTTTGCATTTCTTGAATATGTCACTGTGGGTTGGACGGGATGGGATCGAAAGGCCACTTGGGAAGCCGTTGCTGAGTCTCACCCGGCCCCTCTCTTAATCAACCTTGAGGACAAGGTTGTTTTGATGGGAACGACAATGTTACATACTCATCGATACACCCTCTGAAGCTGGACGGCAATTTTCAGCGCAGCACTTGAGCCTAATGTAACGAGTTTCATTGCCGACACTATTGACGCAACCACTATTCAGCCGAGCCAAAGAAAAACTTTACAATAAATATATAGTTCACCCTTCACACACATATTATACATCACATTATACATATTAATTTTTCTTTGTTTCCGTTCCTAATACATATGCTGTATGTGGTGCACGTTATCGTGCATTGGCCTCTATTTTTCTACATATTGGTTGACAGAGAACAGGAAAGGAAGAAGATATTTTCCCGAAAATCCATTTCCCCCCCCCTCTCTCTCTCTGGTTTCCCCTTTTCCCTCTCCCCCTTTCTTTCGCGCGCGCCCTCTTCTCTTTGCATTCTTTCCCTTCTCCTCTGCCAGAACTCCCCTTCCCCTTCAATTCGTCGTCAATCCTCAACAAGCAGCCATGGAGCACGCATCAAGGTCAGAACAATATCAATCAGTAAACAGCAGCATAACTATATCTCTCCTTTAATTTAAGGGTTTAACATGTTTCCTTTAACTACTGCATCATTGAATTTTTTAAGGAAATATCATTCCATGTGCATTAAGAAGATTGAGATATTGAGAAATTTAACAAGTAGATTGCCAAATAATACAAGGAAGACAGCTAAGAAATGTACCTGCTTCCTCGCCCAATCATACTTGCGCTCTGCTACAGCTGGTGAGAAGGTCAACATCATGGCACCAGGTCTATCAACTTTAAGAGCTCCATTCTAGTCATCATGAAGAATCAAGCAAAACAACAATGTAACATTCTAAACCAAACAAGGTTCTACATTTTGCTTTAAGTATCTAGAACAAACCAATTACATTGTAGCTTAATAAAATCCAGTTATCCATTTCAACTTTTGGCTTTTCTTTTGTAGAATATTTTATGACAAAAACAACTGAAGCCTAGGAAAGTTAAGACGATTACAGATAAAGAAATTGATCAAAAGCATACGTTCAATTTAGTAAATCTTGGGAGAACAGGACAGGCAGAGAGTGCAGCTTTGCCCTTGTAAACATAATATTGTGCGTGTATCCTATCTGCACAGTTAATGGTAAGTTTCAGGGTCACATTACTGGAAATGATATTAGCGAGCTGCAAAAGTATAGATTTGTAAATGAGTGCGTATATGCTTGCACGTGTATATGCTCAGCAAATATATTGGGCACCATTGGCTCCAACATTCTGCCCGATGGTTGATATTCCGACTTGGTTGAAAAAGCCATTCGAGCATAACACATCCATCAGATCACTCCTCGCTGAAATTCTCCCAGAAGTCCTGCTCCAAATTTAACAAATTAACTTGATTAAACATCAGAAGAAGTCGAATAGGCATCCTACTTCCTACTTCAGTGTGGTAATTCGGTGATTAACTCAAGCGTCCATAATAAGCGTGAGATAAAAGCTGTTTCCGGGGTATCACAAGGTAGAATCCACCCCTGGCCCTTGTAAAAACCAGAGTGAAATCCTAATAGTGAGCGGAAGATGGCAAAGAAGACGAGGCCTATTATAGAGAGACTCCTTCAAAAACTTATGTAGAAACAATACCCGGGCTTTAGGACCCTCGCGAGCTTCATCATCTTGCCACGTTCGGCTTCCGTCCAGTCTCTGCAAATGATCCGGAGAGTGGGGAGGCGGTCACGGGAAGAGAAGATGTTCAAGTTTCGGACAGGGGGAGAGGGGATTCGACGAGCCTACTCGGCTGTTCAGTGCACAAGAAACTGATTTTTACAAAATTTATGAGTGTTTTTTATTTTTTTTATTTTTCAATATTTTAGGAGCCTCAATAGGAAGACGAAACGCGTTAATAAATTGAG